>JASCZW010008935.1:0-46259 GCA_034211315.2 Aedes japonicus
CGTAGACTTTTTCCAAATCCCCCCCCCCTTAAAGTCTACGTAGACTTTATCAAATCCATTTTTTTTAATTTATGGAAAATGTTCTACAATAAGTGGCTGTGGCGGTTTGAGGAAAGGTTAATGAAATAAAACTCAAACAATCAGGTTATTCCGTTATTCATTTTTATTTTGTTTCATAAAAATACTGCATAAATAAAAACTAACAACAATCAATTATGCAAATGCTAAAGATGCCCACACATGACTGCTTGAACCAGTAATTAAAGTTCATCATCGGAAGAATTCCAGAGCAGAGCTAACGGAAGAATTCTGGTGGAATTGTTTCTTGGATGTCAAGTCCAATAATTTCTGACAAAACGTGATTCTATCCATACAACTTTCGTAGCTACGTTCTCGTCGACCTCACAAAGCATTTCTTCCTGGCGTTGCAACAGAATCTTGAGTGGCCTTATTTTCTTCGACAACATATCTGCCTTGTGGATGCTTGGCAGATGGTCTGCGTTCACTTTTTTTGCAAAATGCAGTCCACAATAAAAGTATATGCGGCTATTTTTGTTTTCACTTTAGATATCAAGTTCAGTTTATCTTCATTGAAAGTTTTCTAAAGCAAGTTGACGTCTTCCCAGACCTCTTAATGTATTTTCTACTTTATCCCACATGGGCTGGAAACCTCTACTAAATGGTTGTTAAATGGGAGCAAGTTAACTATCAAATATCATCTCATTCACGTATAAATAAAGATACTCAATGCCCTAGTAGCACACTTGTTGCAAATAAGTCAAAGTCACTGCAATGTGACTCAATTAAATCACAAACAAGTTTCTGCAACCAGTTATGACAGAGATGTGTTGCTTGGGTGGTTGACATCATAAACTTACTATTGAGTTGGTACCATGCATTCGAGCTATCGATGTTTTAAAAAACGAATAAAGAAACTCTTGTTATCCCTTTTTTCCTCTCGAACAGATAATTAGAGACAGTAATTTTAGAGTGTGGCATTAAACCCCATTCAGATTGCAACCTACATTACGATCTTGACATCTAATGCCATGCAAATTATTTTGGTGAAAACTAAAGCCTGTCAATGTTAATTTCAGACACATTTATTTCTGTGTAGATTTTGAATTATTTCACGGATCGCTGAAACTTTTCACTCATATGACAGCTGAAACTCTCTACTTTTTTTGTGGTACAACATGTTAACATTCTTGTTACATTCAGTAAAATGGCGTCGAATCAAGCGGACATTTTTTACGAACGGCAGCGAAATACGAATTTATCGGTTGGAAGTGGAACAAATCGAAAAGTATGCTCCCGATAAATGGACAAGAAGATGAAAGCCATTATTGAGAAAAATCCCAATCTTTCTGTGCGAAATGTGGCAGGGAAGTCAAAATCATACGTACAAAAAGTGAAGCAGGGGCAAGAACTGAAGCCATTACAAAGTGAAAAAGGTGCCCAACAGTTCTGACATGCAAAATTTCACTGCAAAGAAGTCGTGCTAAGGTGCTTGACACCAATTTTTTGCAAACATTTCCTTGTATCACAATGGACGACGAAACATACGTACTCGAAAACTTTAAATAGCTTCAGGGTCTGGCTTTTTATACCGTTATGCAAAGAAACGCCGTTGCCAAGTATTCATGGAAGAAGGTGTCCAAATTCTCGAGGAAGTATTTGATTTGGCAGGCCATATGTAGTTGTGGTTGAAAATCTAAAAGTTGTGTCTCAACCGACACTATCAATAAGAATGTGTACGAGAAAGAATGTCTGCAAAAGCGGTTGCTATTGTTTATCAGTAATCACGACTCTCCAGTTCTGTTTTGTCACTAAGCGAAATTCGTCCTGGAATGGTATAAGGTACAAGAGGTCAAATATGTGCCAAAAACAGCCAATCCACCAAACTGTCCAGAACTTCACCCAATAGAGAAGTACTGGGCACTAGTTAAGCGGAAACTCTTCGAAACTAAGAAGAAAGCAAATAACAGCGATGATTACAAGAGAAGATGGAGAATCGTCACGGTGGCCGTTTCCGAGGATACCGTACGGACCTGATCGCGGGTGTACCACAGAAAGCTCGAGAATTTAACAGAAAGAAGGGTTAACATCTTAATTAACTTTTTCTGTTGATATAAATCTATTTTTCTGAAATAAACAATCGGTATTTTTGAATAATGTTTAAATTTTGTTTTGCTGCAATTTTTTTGGTGTCCGAAATTTAACGTAGACAGTCTATAGATGTATATATGCTAATATGAAGACAGTCTTTATCACGTAATATAGGTTTGTAGTGTGAAAGGGATGATATGCTCCATTATTAAAATAGCTGCCATATTATACAGATTTGATGTATTGCTTCAATTTTTACAAAGTGCAGGGCTCGAAACTGTGTGCAGTGCATCTCTAAGCAAACGTCGTGAAACTGGAACATGATAGCATTTATGCTCAATCCAGAACTAAGATAACCTAGGCTCATAGAATACATAAATTAAATTTAGAACGCAACCAGTAAAATCCAAAATTTGTACGTTTATTCGAATCATTAATATGTTGAAAATAAACATAATATGATTATACTTTCAAACATCGATGTCACTTGGTTTTAAACATAGAATATGTTAGAAAGAAAGCAAGTTTATGTTTGCAGCCAAAATAAACTAATTTTATGTTTGGAATATGTTTGTTATGGCGGTATTTTTCTCTGCGTGGACTGTATGAATATCCGTTTTGTAGAGAGAGAAAAAATGTCTACGTAGACTTTTGGTATATCCCCCTCCCCCATCGTAGACAAACGTAGACTTTTTCGAAACCTCTCCCCCTCAATTGTCTACGTGGTTTATGAACAGCCCCTATTGCTAAAAAAATATCGCCAGTTCTTACACATTGGCTTAAGCATTAAACCAGGTTTAACTATAAGGGTTAAATCTGGTTAAAAGTTACAAGCGACGGTGAAGAAATTGGCCTTTAGTCCCAAGAATCATATGTTCGTTTTCTATGTAATTATGTGGCAATAACGAAGCAGCAATCTCGGGCAGTCAATCATGCTCATGCTTATGCATGAGTGAACAATGTTAAAATCACAATCAACGGATCTCGATTAATTGCACCAATTTCACAAAAGTACATAATTTAGATTGGTCCTCAACGTATTACTCAACTTCACTGCATACCTCGTCATGACAATTCTAAAGGATGGGTTGACAAATTTGCCACAACTGTAGATGGCGGCTGACAATAAATATCACCAGCCTTCTAGAAGCCCCCCTCTGAAAGGTAAACGAACACCCGAAAATCCTGCATTCCATAACTCAATTTCCTGACGGGATAAAAATGAGAGACAGCTGAAAAAAGTAGCTCCACTATGCAAGCCGGCGGCTGTCAGCATTGATAAATAGGAATCACAACAATCTTGCACGCATTAACTTATGATTGATTGTCTCGATGTCGGGATTGTTGAGGCATATCACAGCAGCAGGGAAGACTGGGGATTGTTGTTTGCCTGCAGAACTATCGTCACGTTCCGAAGGGTCTAATTTTTTCGTCATTATGTTATCACACTTCCGGTCGCTTTCGTCGGCGACGTTTGCCTTCCGTCAAAAACGAGGGCAATCGCAAGATGGATCGATGATTTCCTGTCAAGGTTATCGACGAATTCCAGGAGGCGGATAGCACAGACGACGCCAAGGCGTGTGTGCTCATTCGAGGTTGAGCATAAAAGCATTGCAATCCATTTCTAATGTGCGGTTTGATTCCTTTCGTGTTGTTTACATTCTCCATTTGCTGGTGACGCTCGAATTCATCGTAGGAAAAACCACCCGAAAAGGAACTGGACCTCCCACTGATCCGAACACCGGCAGTCAGTTGGTGTTATTGTTGTTGGAACAGAGTGACTCGTATTTTGTCATGAATACGAAAACATTCCTCACACACAAATTCTTGGCTCGAATCTGTACTTGACCGAACCAGATGACAACGTTCCACAGTGTTGAGTTGTTGGACAGCAAATAGGACGCCACACGTGCTTCATCATGCCGTTGCTGTTGTTCTTGTTGTTTAGCTATCGTGTCTAGCACATTCATCATCGCCATGATCATCATCATAGTTGGGATGATGTCCCACAGCCGTCGTCACCGATTCCACACGGTTGAGCGGATCTCAAAGGACCCCCGGGTGAAGAAAGGGTACACCAAATGGCCATGCTGGAAATGATGTTTATCGTTGTGTCTGGTGGATCTGGCACACCCCATCTCGGGTGCCACATCAAACTGACGAATGAGCGACGCGCTCATGTTTAACGAGCCGTGTCCCGATTCGTTTCGCTTTCACACATCCGAATGTTGCGGTTCGAATTTTGAGCGGTGTCGAACTTCCTATTGTTTTTTTTCCTTCTCTCTATTCGACATTGTGAGAATGTGATATTTTGTTACTGTGATGGATTACAATAATAGATCCGGACAAAAAAAAATGCAGATCGAAGAAGACCGGCATTCGCGCCATTACGGTTGCTATGCTATTACTGCTCGGTGTAAGTAACACAGCTGCCTTGCGAGGGATTGAATGGAACCGTCTGGAACGAGTGTGACCATGATGAGTTATGTATACAAATTAGCTGAATAATGAATTAGTTCGTCGGTTGATTAGGAATTGCACACTAACCCACACAATGACAAGTGGTCCATTTGAGCTGGAGGGAATGAGATTGTTGTTTTCGCTTCATTAGCTTTTGGTGTAAGTGAATGAACATATTGTTTAGTCGATTTTCGTTCGCTCGTTTCGTGGAAGAGATGTTTTGTAGATGAATCATTATCTTCTTTGAAAGTGGTCCGTATGAATGCATCGTTGGTGTCTACTTTTATTTTGAGCAGGCATAGACAATAAAAAAATCTGATAGATTTACAATTGAATATATTGTTACCATACAATAGAATCTATAGTTTGTACAAATAATAGTATTGTTCACAACGATAAAATGACAATAGGAGTTATTGTTACCACAATAGAATTTAATGTAAATTAAGACAACGACAATAGAAAAGGGTGATTATTATGTATATTTACTATAGAAAAAATCATAATTTTCCGAACAAATTTGAATGAATTACTTTGAATTGTATTGTTTCACAATTGTTTTAAAATCCTAGAATATGAAGTGAATTGTAGATCTATTGTAATGACAAAATGCATTTTTCATTTATCTGATTCATGGTCAGAAAAAGATTTTATTGTGATTTGATATTATTGTATCGTAATTGTATGGTTATTTTTATTCGGAATGTTCGTCATTGTTGCCAAGAATTATTGCCGCAGTTAAATCATTTTTGACTCTCGATCTGAAGAAAACATCTTCACTAGGCGGCATTAGAATATGTCGTTTCTGGTTGTTCTTTAGTACAGCTCTCAGTTATTTGTTCCTGACATAGGGCTCCAGGTTTTTTCCTCTGAATTATGGATGCTGTAATTCAAATGTTTTTATACAGACCTTTTGTGTATATTTCTTGTTGCAGACTCGTTGGACATGAAATAATGCCGTTTATTTCGCCGGTGGCTCATTTTATACACTAGCTTTCACCAGCAGCGAGTTGATTAGAAACTTTCAGCAATGGATAAGAACGCGCAAGGCCGCCCGTTGTTCAATGACGCTTAAACAACGTCGGGGCTACCAGGCTAAACGGTAAACGTGACAGATGTGGAAATGTATAGTGGTATTTGTGTTTACTCACAATGTTTCTCTTTTTACACTGCACAGCTGTTTATGGTGATGTCAAACTATTAGTTCAAAGTGTGAAATGTTATGACTGTTTGACGTCAGTGCTCGCTTACTTCCAACATAGGTAAACTGCCAGATGTGACGGACCATACATGAACGTCATTTTCCGTTTTTGGGTTGCTTCCTAGCTGTCAAATCCGGTTCTATACACTGAATAACAATATCCACTGATGTAGTCGTGTTTGCTGACTGATGTAGTAGTGATTGCTGGCTATTATAATAAATTAGCTACTAATTTATATTTATATGTTGCGCATTATTTCCCCAACTTTACAGCGAAGCGCGACTTTATGAAATTGCACTTTTTCTCGGGTTTCTGCGCTTACACAGCTTGTTTATGTAGCTAAGAAATTAATCGGTTTAGCTTTTGAATTTCATTATGTTTTCTCTTACACAGTTTTATTTGTTAGCTTTGTTATAGCATTTCAAAAGCCTCTATATTAAAAATGCCTCAGTCGCTATACAGCTTAGTGATTATAGCTGTATTGAATGTTGTATAAGTTGTTGCAGCACAGAGTATGTAGCATCCATGCAATTATTTGTATTGAGTTGCAATTCATAGTTAAGCGTATTTATTTCATGCTATGTCAACCACCTTACAACCATTCGTCTGAGCTGTCAAATGAAATGAACGGAGTACCGTCCATTGTATCAAGCAGAGTATTAAGATTTCATAATGTTTCGAAGGATTTTGAAGAAATATAAGAAAAGCAGTGCTTACTACTTAAAGAAATCTGAGAAAGTATGCAGCTTTTCATCATTTCAGGAATTCATACTCGGAGATTCGTGCAACTGACAGTGCTGAAGATCATCAGAATTCTGAAAACATAAGTACGCATTGTAATTTTAAATGATGTATTTCTTTAAATTGTTTTTGCACAGGTTTCAGGAACGAGTTGAACCACCTGACCAATTATCAACAGACCACCCAATAAGTAAACAGGTTTCGGAGACGGCCGAAACTTGCTTTTTTACGTTATTAATTCCAAGTGTATTGCTTCGTATTGTTTGCGTTCCCATGATAATATTTGTGATGGAACCACTCCGGAAGATGAACCCATCGTCTCGAGTTTCGATTAAAATGACTTCAGGCACATGAGGGGTGTTTGACACAGGAGGGTGGGTGAAGAAGTGTTTTGCTTGTTGGATTTGTAACGGGATGTACATATTGAGAATAAAAATCCATGATTACTAAAATGCCATGGTTTTTCGATAGATTAAAATATCTTTTCTCTACTAACCATTCGTTGTGAAGTATGAATTGAAGTTTATATCCTGGGTTTAAATCTTTCGAGCCTTTTTACGATTATTTTTTAGGAACTTTAGGAATCCGTGTTTACCCCCGACATGGTGGGATGGTAGTCATGTTTAGATTATAATATTAGAGGGTTTGAGCTGTTTAGTGGAATACTTGTAACTATAAATTAGAAGAAAAATTAGTAATCTCCATTTAATTCCAACTACCTTTGCTTATCTTCGACAGATACGCGTATTTCGTCTACAATGTGCAGACTTCTTCAGTGTCTCGTACCAAGTCGAGTTATTAGTACGAGACACTGAAGAAGTCTGCACATTGTAGACGAAATACGCGTATCTGTCGAAGATAAGCAAAGGTAGTTGGAATTAAATGGAGATTACTAATTTTTCTTCTAATTTATAGTTAGATTATAATAGTTTTGGAAGCACTGATTTTCAAAACCAGTGTCAATAACAACTAGGTATAAAAGTCTTGTATAATGCCCCTCAGAATCAGCGGGCATGATCGGATATTTGCTTATCTTTTGATGATGGCCTTATACGGGATTCTGTTATTTGAATTGTAATAGGATTTCCTAATCGCTGGGAATACTTGCGAACATTTTTGGTTGAGATCAATAGCTTGTCACAATTATATCGCTGTAAATCAAATGAAGTTTTGGAAGATTTCACTGGTTGAATTGTTCATAAATACATTACCTAATAGATAAATTGTCTAGTTCAAACCTTTGTAGGGGTAAGTGGCAGGACCATCATCATCATCATCAGCTGCAGAGTGATCTCAAAACGAATCCTAAGAATTTTTGTCTCCTGGTAAACGAGCAACGGCAAGAAGCGGGTTTCCCTTCTAATATGGCAGATAGCGTTTCAGATGCCAACTTAATCGAAGTTATCGCCGATTTATGTCGCACGCAGTTCAGCCGTGTTTTTTTCCAACGAAATTCTTGACGAACAAGATATTGCAGCTGCAACGAGTAACGCTCCTCGTATGTCTCTATTTGGAACTACATTTTCCGTCGACAGTGTCACAGTGGTTTCAGCCGGAATTCAGCTTAAATTGTCTCCTGGAACTGGTCCTGATGGCTTTCCTCACTAATCCTGAAACGCTGCCTAAATACTCTTGCGACGCCTTTAGCCAAAATTTTCATTTTGTCATTGTCTTCAGGCGTTTTCCCTTACTGCTGGAAGAAATATATTGTTTTCCCTATTCTCAAAAAAAAAAAAAATGCAAACGAACTGTCACTAATTGCTGCGCTGCGTGACATCTCTACACTTTTCGAGCTAATTGTTCTGAAAAAGCTGGTTCAGGACTACTTGCGTATCATTTCGCAAGATCAACACGTGTTTATGTCCCAGCGATCCACAACGACTACTCTAACTGCCTTTACTTCGTTTATCATTCCGACACAAAATTTTCATTAGGGCCTAACTGACAAACGTAAACAATGGCTTCTTCCGTAAATTTCTCGTGGCACAAAAGCTACCCATGTAACCCTCCAATTCTATCGGATAGGTGAACACTTCCTCTTCGAAATGATCGTGGTGGATTGATTAGGCGAGTTTTCAATAACGAGAAATTTAAGGAAGAAGCCATTGTTTACGGTTGTCAGTTAGGCCCTAATGAAAAATTTGTGTCGATTCGTTAGATTGAACTTGGGCATCAAGAAGACGCCATATATAACGACTTCTCCGCTGCTTTTGATAAGATGAACCAAGAAGAATATCATCAACAACATATTTCCTTTTCTCATTTTTTCTTCTTGCTGTTGTTATTGTTTCCTTCTTCTACCATTCATGCCTATTCATCGTTTTTTTTTTTCAGTTTCCCGTAGAAAGTGGAAGTACGGATGCTTCACAACTACGACTGTATTGGGAAGTGTTGCTAGTCCAGTGGAGGTGCGCGCTGAGAACAGTAGCTGTCCTTTTAATAAGACATAGTTTACTATCATTGGGATACATATTTTATCCGTTGAATAATATTAAAATAAATAGAAATAATTTAAGGGTTGGGAAGAATTCCAATTAGGAAGAACTGCTACTGAATGCGTGGCTGATCTCACTAGGTCAAGGTGCTTGTCAGAAATAGGGTGTTTCATGAAGATACATTGACAGATTTAAGCTCGAAGCACGATTCGTTTTTTTCTTTTTTTGAGGAGGTTAATACACGATTTTAGCCCTCTTTATCAGTATCATCAAAGAAGAATGCTAAGATGGAACATTTGGTATAAATATTTTTTTATTTCAGTATCCTCTTCAAAATTCATAACGGTCCCTTTCAAATAAGCACTCTCCAGTAAACGGGCTGATATATCTGGTTATGCTCATGCCGCTCCCTCGTTGTGCAAACAAACACCAAAGTATCTTGAAAACAAGGTAAAGTAAATTGCCAGCTGTCATAGTATGCTTACATACACGCTCATTCGAACCTACTCAATGTTGAGTAACTTTTACTCAATTTTATAAATATATCTAAAACGTCAAGCGCTGAGTAATCATGTTTTATGAATTTGGTTTATTGTTACTCAAAACGCAAGAAAACTGCCAAAACCAAACTCAATTTTAAGAAAGCTGCAAGTTATTTTTTTCCAATAATATAAAATGGGTCAGATAATGCCGTTGTCAATTTGCGCTTCGAAAGTTAATTTAAAATCTAAATCGTATTCTAAAATTAATAAACAGTGGCGACATGGACCAGATAGCAGCCACTGCAGATACGGGAACGAATTTTAAAAAAGGTAAGCTGTTTTATCTTCAAAGGGATTTGTTGTTTTTAATAGTATATTACAATAAAGATAATCCAAATATTATGTCATTAAAATAATAAAACTGGTATTATTACACTTTATTTAAAAGATTAAGCTTTTTTGTAATATTAATTAGAAAAAAATGCCCGAATAAGTGTGATACAAGAAATTGGGAAGCAACCATCATCGTGTGTTTGAACATTTCAAATATCAGCGCTAATTGACGCAAAAGTATTCAGTAATGACGTACAGTCAGGCAAATAAACTTAAGAATTTCACAAGGTTCATCTTACGAACGATGCTTTGGAATTTCATAATGCTGACTTATGAATGAATTTTGACTCACACGACGTTGTTCTTGTACACCTTTGAGTTTCGCTGATTCCTGAAGAGTTGGTATATACTGATGGGCAAGTCTTTGGACCCATAACCTCTACGTTCTAGGTTCGAATCCAGACTACTCCATATTTTTATTTTGTCAACATCATTATATTTCGTACGATAAATTTATGAAATTCATGTTTCATTCTGTTTTCTTATAGCAATCATAATGCAATCTTATTAATATTGAAAGCATATGGCACTGCGTGTATCCCTCCAATCAATTTGTATACTTAAGTAACCTACAAGGGTTTCTTAATACATACATGCAAAAATTCAAGCAAAAAACTTGCGTTTGGTTAATTTTTGAATCAAAACTGCTTAAATTTCATGCATTTCTGAAGACATTTCAGCGACAACATTTGATTAGGGTGAGTCTGCTTTTGTAAACAAACTCTTTGACTGCTAATTTTTTTGGAAGTTGAATATAATTTCTTCTAATTGAATATATCAGCGGATATAAATAAAGCTCATCTTCTGTACAGAGTGCTTAAATTGTATTTGGGACGTTTTGTTCAAGAGAAAATTACTACGAAAGCCATTGTTTACAAAAGCGAATTCACCCTTATCTAATGGTGACGTTCTTTTCATAACTAGTTTTTGCTTTTGCTTTTACGTACCTCTGCATAAACATTGCAGCGAATTTAATACCTTGTACTTTATATACGTTGGAAACAGACATCACACTGGCGTTTCTCCTGGTCAATCATAACAATTCAAGATGTGTTACAAAATTAAGATACATAAAATGAATGTGACCAAGGGTCGTCACAAATTACGTTTGCGATTTCTGAAAAGCACACGAGTATGTAATTGTTCATCGTTGGTATCATCAACTCGTGCGTGTACTATAGAAGAGGATCAGTGATTGGCTGGTTTGCATGAAATTCATTCCGTCCAATGTGTATGTATTTTGATGGTATTTTGTAATATCTTTAGAAATAACGTGGATATGGTGCTACGTAACCATTGATATTGAGTTACTTTCTCATGTATCGTTGAAGAGTGGATTTAAAGATAGTAATAGTTAAAGAGAAACATACAATATTTTAAAGCACTATACCAATATGTTGGAGAGGTGGCAAAAAAGGCGCCACGTCAATATTGCAATTTTACAATCTTATCTTGAGAAAACTGCATGATTCGAAAAAAAAAGTTTTACTCATTTTGATTCACAAAACGTTTTATGAAATAAAAAATATCATGTAAGTGTGTGCAAGCTACTGCCTGTATACAGATTACGCGAAAAAAAAATTATTTGTGTTTATCATTCTATAACTTAGTGCCTCAATCGAAGCAACTCAAGTTGTGAATATGACTGATTGGTTACCAAAGAGAACCACCACGCTGTCAGTCCTCGGTTCGATTCTCGACGACGAATAATGAATGTTAATTTTTCCTCTTATGTGTGCTCTTATGGGACTTCAGCCTCCCACTCATAAATTGTTCCCATCTTGACCCCAATGTGTTTTATGAAATATACGAATCCATGCAATTGTGTCTACACGCAAAAAAAAGTCGCAGTAGAAACTACCATTTCGAGGGTTAAATTAAGCGCAATCACCAACAATTTTCAGCTGACAATAAATGCGTTTGATTTTACCATGCCTGCGATTAGATCAACCATGGTGCGGTTGATATCAATATGAGGTCTGTCAAATATACCACAAATGTTGAAGGTTTTACCATAAACGTAGTAAATTGGACAGAAATTTTATGGTAGTTTTAAAGATAGGCATAGTCGGTTGAAATGGTAGTTTTTACTACAAGATTTTTTTCTGTGTAGTGACTGGCTGCACACAGATTGGTGTAAAACATATTCATTTATCTTCATTGCTCTATCATTTAGTCTCTCGATAGTCGAAAACTCTGTATGGTCTTTGTAAAGCAGCTACAGCTTGTAATCATATGGCTGAGCAACAATTTCAAAATTCATACCGAAAAATGAAACAAAATCATGCGAAATCACAATACAATCTTGTTTAACCACCCACACCAAGGAAGACGCGAAAACGACAAAGAAGCGTTTTACGCGGTGATTTAGCTGGTGTATGACGACTGCCCGCAGTGGAACGAAAAATCGTCATCGTCGACATTAACGATCAGTTAGGACAATGGCCAACGCACAGTGGTCCAGCTGACCCTTGGCTGCGAATTTAGTTGGAAAGATATATTTGCAACCTAAGTTTGAAGTTTTGGAGCAAAATTGTCTTGTACAAAATTGTTCCTAATAACAAGTATTTTCTTTTGGATTGAATGAAAACTAGGGTGGTGCTTATTTTTAGAGAAATCGTAAATCTGCCTTTTTTATTTGCAGAAATAAAGGCATACATTCCTTGAAAAAGTTTTAAATTAAACCATTTTAAGCAACTTTGGTTGTAGCAAATTTTCTGAACGTTTTGAAATGACTGAATTTTTCCTACGTAGCTTAGGGTGTCCCCATTAAAATCAATTACTTTCTTGTCACTTTTTTATTTCAATTTTTTCAGCAAAGTTTTTTTCTGATTGTGCTAGAACAAAAAAAGTTACAACTTTTGTGTGTTGAAATCGCTTCTATTGTGTGAAAAACAAAAGCTATTATGATTTTTGTAAACAAAAAAGGCCTATTTCTTATTTTGATGTTTTAATTTGAGGCAAAGATACATATTTTGTAGCAGCATCTGAAAGAATTTTTATTATTAAAATTGTTTAATTGGTTGCTTAAAGTTGTTTAATCTACAACTTTTCCGAAGAGTGTATGCCTCTATTTCTGCAAATAAAAAAGTTAGATTTTCGATTTCTTTGAGAAAAAAGGCTTCCCTTAATTTCATTCACACTTAAAGAAGAGACTTGTTATTAGAAACAATTTTGTAGAAGACAATTTTGCTCCAATACTTCAAACTTGGGCTGAAAAAGTGTCCTTCCAGCTAAATTCGCATGTGTACTTTGCCATTACCCGCGGATCCAAATAACTTAACTTTCTCTCGATGACATCCACAATCTAAAAATCTTGAAAATTATGGAGTGATAAACAGTAATACATGAATATTTTGAGTAAGTCCAGTTGTCAAACTCCTCCAACATTTATTTTATGACATTGATTAATTCAGAATTATATCTCGTTAACCATGTATTTCATTATCAGCTTCATCAACCAGTTGGACAATTAATCAATAAACATAACCGAACAAACAACCATAAAAGTAACTCACTTTTTTACTGGACCGCTTATGGTAGATTCGAGGATGCAGCACGCACAGATACCGGTCGACAGCCATACAGACTAAGATAACAGCACTTTGTTGTGATAAAGCTCCACGTAGCAAGGCCTGCGATGCATTTTCAACCTGAGTTAAATACCTTACAATTGAAATGATGGAAAAGTACCTGAATTTGGCAAAAAATTTCACCGTAAGGCCAGCAGTGTAGTAAGGCAGGTAACGCCCCGAAGGGTATGATCAGCAGCCCAATCGCCAGATCGTTCAGCGCCAGTGACGTCAGCAGGTACCGTGGCTGAGGGTGGATATATGCGGCATACCGGCGGCTGTTGATGACGACGATGACCATCAGATTCGCGCTGATCACCAAAAACGTGAGGAACACTATGAACAGGGCCTGCAGGACATCCAGCGGGCCAATCTGGGCGAAGAAATTGCCAGTGAAACGGTTATTCGAGCAACTGATATTATTTATCGCTGGTGCCACGAGATGTTTGCCAGCTTTCAGATCCATTACAACAGCAACAACATTATCTGCGAAAGGAAAAAGAAACACAGGAGAAAGATTCAGAACCGGAAACCATCGTCACAACTAGTGAAAACAAATGCCCCTTTCCCCAAACGTTGATGACGATGCGAGGAAGTTTATTCATTAGTGAAAAATATTGACTGACCTAGATAACTTGAATTGAATTAAGACTCAGGCCGACCCAGTCACTGCATTGCGGTTGGTCGTGGAAGTATTGAACCACGGACGAAAATTTGAATTTCTAAGAAAACACACAAACATCAAGTTGCCAATCTTAAACATTTCAATATGTGCCAGTGGAGTAGATTACATTTGGATTCATTCGAGATTCACATTAAAGCTCACATGAGCCGGACTATCATGCCAAGTAGGCAAGCCAAACGTTCATAACAGGCATATCCTGTAGTCTGTAGTCAACATGTTTACCCCCCTGTATCTCCTTTTCATACTCCACCCAAACAATGTTCAGGGCACAGCGCTCACAATGCATTGCAAAACAGAGATTCGGAAGCCCTCTTGGCGTGACACAATCCCCAGAATCTTACTTCACACTCAACATTGAAACCATTTTACTAGGACACTGACGCCACGGTCAGACAATGCGCCTCTTTCTTCCGTCCCGATTGTCCTTCGGTTGGCTTTGTTGATAGAATCTACCCCGAGAGTGACCATTCAGAGAAAGACAGAAACAGACAAAAGTTTGTTCACTTTTCACCCAACAATGGCCCCGCAACTTGGTCAAACAAATGTCCGCCAGCTTTGCCCGGCCGGTCCAGTATCCTCATTTGAGCCACCGACCGATGTGGGGCCGTTTCTCGTGCCAATGTGGTCTTCCGCAAGAAAATGAAATTAATTTAATTGTTGTGTTCGTTTCATGCCACGAGTGGAAACAAATTGTTTGCGGTGATATTCTTCGGGCACAGGAAATGTTGACCACGACGGACACTCGGATGTTGGAGTGGAGTTGAGTGCAGCACCATGCTGGGCGGAAAATATTTGAATCAATTCTCCCTCAATGGACTTTGCAGTTATTTCTATTAATAGCTCAGTTCGGGGTGAGAGATGGGAGACAGGTATGTTTGAAACCTGCATACGAAATCACATTATTTTAGATATACAACTTTGGATTCCATCAAGCACCGATCTCTCGTATCGACGAATACAGATAGATGACAGCATAGCAAGATTAATGGCAGCCAAGTTCGACCCACAACCGGTGATCGACGAAATTGTTCTTCTTTTTTTTTAAAGAATTCACTCTCGAGATTCTGATTTACCAACGAAACCGCCGACACGAAGGCTCGTAAATCATGGCTGGGCGTCGAAACTGGAAGTTTTTCATTTCCTTTCTCTTAGGCGTTCGCCATTTAAAAGATGTTCGCTGCCATGTTAAGGATACATTTATTTACCTATCAAACTCCGGGCTAGAGGTGATGAATGGCCTTTCTCAGAGAGCGTTTCCAGGCGAAATGACCTACCGACCAATTTCGAGTTTCTCCGATTTAATTGAAAATTTGTAAACACGTTTTTCCCACGGAAGTAAGTTTTTTACACTAATGCAAACAAATTGTGGACACAACAGTCAGTTTTAAAAAGGGTGTTAGCATTTTGAAAAGCATGTTAATTAATAATTTGTAGCTCGAAAACCTTAAGTACAAAAAAAAACTGTCTAAGAACAAGATGTGGCTCTATGTGCGAAGGTTATGTAAAAAATATACACGGAAAAACCAATTTTTTGTTGGAAAAATATATGAAAAATTAACATTAAAATTTATGTATCTCAATAAAAGACTTTTGTTATTTTTAATTTTTTAATTTGAAAATTTGAAGTTACAATGCAAACTTAAACAAATATTTCAGGATTAAAAAATGTCAGTGTAAAAAAGTTTCTAGGACATCAACTTTTAGTGTATTTCTCATAAACTTTAATAGTTGCGAGAATAAATGTTTTTTAATTATATGTTCTGATTTTAAAAATATTTAAAAAATTTTAAGCTTCTGATTAATAATTTTCGTGAGACCATCCGTTCTTAAGATATTTTCGATTTAATTTTATCATATTCGAATAATATTTGCAAATAAGACCTTTTCATAAATTATTCGCGTTTCTCCAGTAAACTCAAAACGTTTTTCAAAATGTTTGTTAAGTTTCCTACAACTCTTTTAAAGACAGCAAGACGTTTGGATAGACGGTTCAAAAGATATTTTGAAAATTTTCGATTGACGTATACCTATTTGGCTTCTTATTGTACACTTCATACATTGCAGAGTGGGAAAAAACGGACCCAAATTCCCACAAATGAGCACTGCTGGATTTGCTGCTTGATATATATTATTTCTTACGGGAAATTTGAAAAAAATTAATGGTGCTGGTTTCATTCTGCGCTGGGCCCGGAAAATGGTCAATTTTACCCCATTTACCCCTAAAAATGTGTCTTTTTGAGTTGGCACCCGTATAACTAAACACGCCGCTGAACTCGCAAATCGAATGGTGCGGGATTCCGTCCTCGGAAAGCGGACTATTTTGTTCCCCTTTATTTGCGGTTTCTTGTGCGTATCCTTTCAGCTACAATCGCTGCCAAAGTTTTTGGCTAAAAAGAGCTTCTCTTACGCAAAAAAGCCTAAGAAATCGAATGGTGTAGTTTTCTTTCAGCTACAGCATCTTTGTGTGTTTTTAAGTGTTTATTCATATATCTAGAATCGCCGCTGAATTTTTTGCATTAAAAAGACCATATCGTACGTGAAAAACACTGAAAAATAGAATGGTGCCATTTTCAGCCTGCGCTGGGCCTGGAAAATGATCCATTTTGCCCCATTTACCCCTGAATATGTGTCTTTTTGAATTGGTATCCATGTTACAACAATCGCTGCTGAATGTTTTGCCCACTTATAAGCATTTTTCATATTAAAAGCTCTGGGAAATCGAATAGTGCAGGATTCATTCAGTTCCGAGCCCGAAAAGTGGCCTATTTTGCTTCACTTCTTCTTAAATATGCGAATGAAACAAAGCTGCTAAAGCTACGGAAAGGCTTGATTTGATGTTTCCGTCAAAATCACATGTCGAAACAGTAACCACTAAGCCATGGGGCTTCGTGAATAAATCACTTCACAAACTTTAAGCCTACGCACTCATTTTTTATTCTCTCTGAACTTTTTTATAAACAAATTAGAACAGCTGAGTAGATTTTGTAGTTTAGCATCTTTTTATTACCGATATTCGGTAAAACAACTGGCAAAAGTACAAAGAGAAGGAAAACAATTAACATTTGCCAACATACCGAACACGCTCAGCTGTTCTAGAATCAATAAAACGTTACCGAATTTGGTAATCTAAATTTTGAACAAAAACTAAAACATCTCTTTCTAATGAAACTGTATCTGGGTAACTAAATAGATTCAAAACGATAATATTGAAATTATTTTTTATCAAGTCAGTGGTGCTGAGATGAAATCTTAAAAAAGATGTTAAGTATCAGAAAATTTTGTAAGAAGGTTCCATTAAACTGTTGAGTGGAATATGTTGGTTCCTTTTTCTTTACATGAAATATGAGTATAAGATATTTTAACTCACCTTTATAGGCAAATCGAGCCACTCCTTATGCTTCAATAAATGTTTATCCATCGACGCATGAACTGTTTTATCCAGGCTTCAACGCGAACGAAAACAGCTTCTTCATTTGCTCCAGTTAAAGCATAGAAGAGCTGTGCACGTTATTCAATTCTACTAGAATTGTGGTAAGCATTCGCAATATTTCTATTAGATAACATCCCGTATAACGTATCGAACTATTTGACAATAAAATCTCCTTAGAAATTTTGACGATTCTCGTCAAGTGCGTCAAGCTGGAAAATTCACTGGGTAGATAAAAACTACACTCAGTAGCAAAAACAAGCCCAGCAAAATTTTGCTTCCAAAAAAGGCGTTGTTCAACCTTCTGTAACTTTGTCAATTATCAATATATTTGACTGAAATTTTGACAGCACTATAACCAATATTTCGACCTTATGTGCCAACATTTTATGTTGACGAAGTTTATAAATTTGAAGTTATCATAACATATGTGAAAAAAGTGATTTTTGGTCATACCAATTTCAAAAATCCGTATTTCTGTGAAAAATTTAGGTAGTATATCAAAAAAATTTGAATGGCTTAGAACAATACAGAGATTGATGTGGACAAAATTTGAACTGTTTTCATTAAGTGGTTTGGACAACAGCTGGTGTCAAATTTGACGCTCCAACATGAGTATTTCCCTGTTTCACCCGATATTTACCATGCTGAGCTATCGGTGCAAAAACAAAGCCGAGGCGAATTCATCTTATTAATTCGGCCTAAACCAGTATAATGACAACGCATCGGTTAGTTATAAGTTATCATAAACTTCAAATTTATAAATTTCATCAACATAAAATGTTGGTCACATAAGGTCGAAGCATTAGTTATAGTGCTGTCAAAATTTCAGTCAAATATATTGATAATTAAAAAAGTTACAGACGGTTGAACAACGCGTTTTTTAAGCAAAATTTTGCTCGGCTTTTTTTTTGCTACTGAGCGTACACTTAAAAAATCTGATGATTGTTTTATGTTTTCCATAGTTAAATACAGCGGCGATTGTAGTACACGGATACAAACTCAAAAAGACACACATTAAGGGGGTAAACGGGGTAAAATGGACCATTTCCAGGACCAGGACCGGCGAAGGCTGCAAATGGCACCATTCCATTTCTCAGTGTTTATTACGTGCGATATGGTCTTTTTCATGTAGAAAATTTTGCGACGATTGTAGATATATGAATAAAAACTTAAAACACACAAAGTTGGGGTTACATGGGGCAAAATGGACAGTTTCCTAAATAAACAGTAACTAAACGAAAATAACACCATTCGATTCCTTAGAATTTTTCACGTGAGATAGGCTCTTTGCAGCCAAAAACTTTGGCAGCGATAGTAGCTTAAAGGATACGAACAAGAAACCGCAAATTAAAGGGGACATTGGGCAAAATAGGCCACCTTCCGAGATTGAAACTAAATGAAACCTGCACCATTCGATATGCAAAAGTTTTTAATATAAAATATGCTTCTATGCGGGCAAAAACTTCAACGGCGTTATTAGTTATATGGGTGCCAACTCAAAAAGACACATTTTTCGGGGTAAATGGGGTAAAATGGACCATTTTCTGAGCCCGGCGCAGAATTAAACAAGCACCATTCAATGTTTTTGCAAATTTCTTATAAGAAATGATATATTTCAAGCAGCAAATCCAGCGGCGTCTCAGCTGTGGGAATTTGGGTCCGTTTTTTCCCACTGTGCATTGTGTGTAAGAACTTGAAGCTCCAACGTCAGTTTTGGAGAAAACTTCAGGGTGGAGAGATCTGAAGTGAAAAAGAGTCTGTAGGGTCTAATTTTAAAGCATTTTTAAAGTCTCAATTACTTGTCAATATGCGTTTAGTTTCCCACAACTCACTGTTAGCCAGCAAGACGGTTCTATCAACACCATAAGAAATAGGGGAAAATGATTGAAACAACTTTTCTTATGTTTTAGTTTACTTTTATTTCCAATAATTATGCGTATACTAAAATGCATATATTATTTCTACATTTAGATTAGTTTAGAGAAGTTCCCGCTTCATTTTACATGTTTATATATACTATGAAGGCTAGATGCTACATCATTTGAAAACAATGTTGGCTCTATATGATGATCTGAACATGGAACAAAAGAGTGAATTTTTTTTGTACCAGTAATCATTCCAGTTTGCTGATTTAAGATACACAGAAAAAAATAATTAATTTTAACAAGCGCGTAAAATTCACCCTCGTTTAGTTCCAAGCCAAAGGAGGCGTAAACAACGCAATTGGTTGTAGTCTTGGATGCACCATACAACAATGTTTGCAATCTTTCATACAACAGGCTTGATTCAGGAGCTATCCAGTTGAAATTTAAATAAAATATCCCATTATTTTCTGCCAAATCTAGCATTCTGTGTATTGCTCAATTTTGTTACTCCCTGTTCATAGTCTTCATAAGATACAAAACAAAATGACATTTTCGTTAAGCAATCATTATTTTTCTGATTGGCCCAATCGTATAATTCTTTTGCATTTGTTATTGGGTGTTTTTGTCCTTCAGCTATACTTGCGTTTCTTGCCAATTCTTTTATGTGCCACTAATTGCATCGCATCGCCCCTTGCCATGAGAAGTAGCGAAAAAGTGCCATTCAGCATCTCTGCTATATTTTTAATTGAATTTACAAAGGCTTGCAATTTTTTTCCTATATTTATATTGGGATGCACCTCCATCAGACATAAGTATCGCTGTCTTCAACTGCGTTAGTTTGTTTTTCAAAAAGTTCATTAGTTTTGAAATAAATACTTGAACCGCTATTGTGTCATGTTCAAGTACTTCCTATATAACAATAAAACTAAAATTCTTAAGCTCCTGATTCGACATAGTAAATAACAAAGGGATGTATTGTGGCTTGATTATTATTCCAATAACTACTTTGAACGGCATCCTGAAAAACAAATGTAGGTAAAAGGTAAATGTAGGTAAAAAATTACACACTATGACAACTGCGCCATTGCTGAAATTATTTTTCGTGTGTCTCAAAAACGAGGATTGTTCGGTTTTGATATAATCATGGGTGACCAGTTTTTCTAAATTTTCGTTAAAATGTGAAACAAATTCATCAACTGGTTGCAAGAGGGTCTGTTGAAGATTACACCGGTCTGTTGAAATACAGTGTTCGAAAGATATTTCAAATGCATTACATTGGTCCAGTTCCTTGAAAAAGTTATTTTCAAAAGCTGACTGGCTTGGACAATGTTCACATTCACAGAGATAAAAATGTTTCGATCTTGACGATCTGTTGCATGTAGTTGTTTGAAGTAAAATTTCGTAGCATTTTGTAAAGCATTTTTTTTACACTATGTAGCATCAGTTCAATATTTTCGTGAATGGTACAGACATAAACATTATGAAAACCTGAGCTGCCAAGTGATTTACATTGCTTTGGCATTAAAAATGCAAACAAACTGAAGCCCTTATTGGTCTCACAAATCTCTTTGAAGCCATTATAAGCCACATGAAGTGAACATATCAAAATTCTTTTTTGCACATGCTGTCGCTTATCATCTTTTCGTACTGAAACGTAGTCCCTTAGTCTTGGCATGGCTTTGCTTATCTGGTCACTGTCATAAAACTCCAATATCTCTTTTTTTACATCTGGCCGCAAACCGCTTCCTATCCTTTCGTTGAGGGTAGCCAATACTCCTTTGACTTCCGCTATGCGACGAGCTTCACAATGTATTCGTGTGTGTTAAACTGTTCCATTACCGTTTGATTATTCCAAGATTTTGGTAAAACTGGTAGTATCCTTATTTGGTCTTCCCTTGAACATTCTGGCGCAGCAAATTTTTCTTTCAACAGAAATATTATCTCGTCAAAGTCAGCCGCCTTTCGTTTCATCAAATCCAGGTCATCTTCCTTTTCAAATCCAAAAATATTTTTTTTAAACCGTCAGTAATATTCAAATATTTTCTCCGAGGATAGTGACACATATTGATAAAGACGTGTACAACGGAATTCGGCAGCTCAATAATATTAGCCCTTGAATAATGTTTTCGGTTAATATACGAAACTTTATTAAACACTCAAAACAAATTTGTTACAGATGCTTTTTGAGAAGTGGAACGAATTTATATACCAAGTACCAAGTTTTAGATTTCTACGTATACCTTACCCAGCAGCGGGCTTCACAACGGACGAGTTTTACAAGCTTGTGAAAGCCTTTGATGCTACCTAAAATTCAGGCAGGCGGTAAGTTGGTCCAACATTTGTATTTTCTATTTAATTCCAACTACCTCTGCTTATCTTGACAGATACGCGTATTTCGTCTACAATGTGCAGTCTTCTTCAGTGTCTCGTACTAATAACTCGATTTGCTCTCTAGGATTCAACTTTTGTTGTTTAAAAATCTAGATAAACGTATGAAAAGGTAGTATTTTCGAAAATTATTCAAGTATGATAAAATTAAATCGCAAATATCTCGAGTACGGATGCTCTCATGAAAGTCATTACCAGAAGCTTAAAATTTTAAATACACTTTAAAAATCAGATTACACAATCAAAATACGTTTATTCCTGCAAAAATTGAAATTCTAAGAAATGTACCGAAAGTTGATGTTCTAAAAACTTTTTTCCCTAACATGTCTATATTCTGAAATCTTTGCTTGAACTTGTGTAATAATTCCAAGTTTTTACAATCAAAAAATGAAAAAAAATTAAAAATCGTTTTCTGAGATATACATTTTTTTCCGATTTTTTTTCTCACTGTATATTTTTTGCACAACCTTCACACATAGGGTCACAACTTGTTCGTTGACAGTTGTTTTGTACAACCAAAGGTTTTCGAGCTACAAATTATTAATTGAAGTGCTATTCAAAATGCTTAGGCCCTTTTTAAAACTGACTCTTGTGTTACAAAAATCTATGTTAGCGCGGAAAATGCTCAGTGTCCTTAGCCAAACGCGTATGCAAAATTTAATTCAAATAAAAAAAAAGTCATAATAAATTTTCCACATTTTCAGGTCATTTCGCCTGGAAACGCTCCAGAGTGGTCTACGTCGGATACCAAAGTTGATACCTACATGGAAAGTAGATTATTTTGTTTCTTTTGCGATTAGTTCGTCTCTAGTTCGATACCCGCACTAGAAGCAGATGCAGATTTCTTGTCCTTCACTCAGCAGTGAACTTCAATTAGCTCGAACCAATACATCAATCCGAAACTCGAAGCAAGACACAATTAGCAAAGCAATCATTCCGTATGGCAGTCACATAGTTGCTTGAATCTCCCGGTCGTCGTCGACGAGGAGTGGCCCACATCCGACAGAAGAAAAAAAGCGCTATGGGATGGCCCCAGTTCGATCGCAGAGTATTCCCCCGGTCGCAGCTATCCCCAGCAATTTGCTGGGACAAAGGACACCACAATCTTCAAATATGCACCGCATTAACCGAAGCGGATCAGACAAAACTGGCCCTTGTGTACGTGGCCCATATATGGCTAAGCTTCTGCCGGAAATCCATACCTCTTATCTGAGAGAGTCCGCTGCCACCATTTTCCCTAACCCCGGATATATTAGATTCGCCATCACCAGGCGGTGCTCATCCGCAAGATTATGCTCCGGCGTGCATGGGATGCTGATAGTTTGCAACATTTTACGCCTATCTTGACTGCTTCTGTACCACTTTCCGTTCCTTGGAGGGGTCGGGTGAGCTATCATCGGATACACAGGAATTGGGCTGCATTTAATGAATTGTAAACATTTGCAGCACATCCTTGTTCTTGAGTCGTAGGGGTGCGGGGGGATGTGTGGTGGGTGGAACGGGTGGATAGCGATGGTTCTGTATGGTTTAGCTATTGTAGAAAAACATGCCAGCAGGGTTGAAGATGGTCATTCGGTGTGTTGTGAAATGGACGCAATGTAAGACATTTGGATTAGAGAATAAATTAACCATGTATTTTGTTGTATTTAATTGGATTTTGCAAACTTTTTGACAGCCCAGCAGTATCCGGAGAAATATTATTTGAATCTCTCATTTTCTTTGTCTCTTTATTTTCTAATTCACATGTTGGTTATTCGTGGCGGACGATAACTAATAAAGACACTCTGGTTGAACCGAGAATATGACAGCCAGAGTTGCAACCTATCAATATCGATATCGATACCGATGCTGGAAAAACATTTCGAGTCACGTGGATTAGTTCACCAACACAATTGAAGCTCTTGATCAATGCTACATCTTTGCCTAAGGACAGTTCATCAAAGAAAATGAACACCTGCTTCTCGAAGGAAAATATTTATTTTCGAACAAATTGATAAGTTTGCCGAATTCACGTGAGTTTGAATATTCACTTCTCATTTCTGAAGAGCGCGTGGAGTTTTTTGCTTGTTCTCTTCCATCTTTTTCAAGATGCCGCTTGTTTATTGCCCAGCATCTTCCGATACGACTCAATTCAGGGCAGTTTCAAAGATTTTGGAATTTTTCGACAAAATCGACATTTTCCTTTTTGAGCATCTCCAACGTTGCAGAAGCGTAGTGAGCAGATCATATCTGGCTACAACAATGGAGAAATCCATGCTTTTGGTAGATGGGTAGAAGCCTGTTGTTGATGTATTCTTTTCTGCAATTTTCACCGTTGATTGTGCCCGTTGTGAAACACGAAGAGCTTTCCAAGCCACAGGAGCTAATGGCCTGCCACAACAAACCCTTTTTCCCCAATTTTTCAGATCGGATGTAAAGGGCGATACGGTCAAAATTTGGTCAATATAAACTTGACGTATTTCTTTCAATTTTGCATTTAAAGAAACCTGAACACCCCTCATTTTGAAAGGTGTGTGTGTCAGAATGATGCTCCTATTTTGATTTTGGAATTCACTCTTTAGTTGTCAAAATGTCGTCCAAGCAAGAAGAGCTGCGTATCAAAAATTTTGCTCGCGCATCGCGGAAAATCCAAACTACTCGCACGCAAAGTTGGCAAAATCGCTAAAAGTTGCCAAATCAACCGTTACAAATGTAATTAAAGTGTTTGGGGAAGCCAGGAAGTCTGGATCGGGGGAAATCGAAAACCGGAAGCCGCTGAGACGACAAAGAGAGTTGCCGGTAGTTTCAAGCGAAACCCTAACCTATCTCTCCGAGATGCCGCAAATAAGCTGGATGTATCGTCTACAACCGTGCATCGAGCCAAAAAACGAGCCGGACTCTCGACTAACAAGAAGGTAGTGACTCCAAATCGCGATGATAAACAAAATACGACGGCCAGGCGCGATCCCGGAGGCTGTACGACGATGCTGACGAAGTTTGACTGCGTGGTAATGGACGACGAAACCTACGTCAAAGCCGACTACAAGCAGCTTCCGGGACAGGAGTTTTATACGGCAAAAGGAAGAGGAAAGGTAGCAGATATTTTCAAGCACACGAAACTGTCAAAGTTCGCAAAGAAATATCTGGTTTGGCAAGCCATCTGTACCTGTGGCTTGAAAAGCAGCATTTTTCATAGCTTCTGGGACTGTCAACCAAGAAATTTACGTGAAAGAGTGTTTGAATAAACGTCTGCTGCCTTTCCTGAAGAAACACGGTTGTTCCGTACTGTTTTGGCCGGATTTGGCATCTTGCCATTACGGTAAAAGGCCATGGAGTGGTACGCCGCCAACAACGTGCAGGTGGTTCCCAAGGACAAGAACCCTCCCAACACGCCAGAGCTCCGCCCAATTGAGAAATACTGGGCTATTGTCAAGCGGAACCTAAAGAAGACCAAAAAAGCTGCTAAGGACGAGCAGCAGTTCAAGGCAAACTGGCTTTCTGCGGCGAAGAAGGTGGACAAGGTGGCTGTACAAAATCTGATGGCAGGGTCAAGCGTAAGGTCCGGCAATTCGGATTTGGAAAAGCGGAAGCCTAACTGAATATTTTTCCTGAATTTTATACTAATTGAACTTGAAAAAGAAATTTAATTTGATTTTTTAAATAAACGATTTCACCGATTTATACGCGTTTTCCCTTGACCAAATTTTGACCGTATCACCCTTTATCGCAAACCTTTCCTCTGGTCAGCGTTGAAAAATTGCGGCCCCAGAAGTGTACTGGTGTCCAATTTGGCCTACGTTTCATCGTCCAACAAAATGTACCGGTTTCTTTTGGAGGAGAACGTCATACAAGTTCCGTGACCATATTTTTGAAGAAGCTTTTTGTGAATTCGTCCTTTGGTGTGCTTTCATCTTCTTGTAGGTTCTGATATTGTTATGCTTTTGGGTATTATGTACAGTTCCAACGCAAATGTCCACTTTTATGACAATTTCACGAGCGCAACGTGGCTTATGCAATTTCCAAAAACGTACCGCTGCCAGCTTCTTTTGATGATCTCTGTGGTGACCGACGTCATGTCCAGCTTCTATTTTTTTAGATCACTTCAAAAAGACATCCTGTTGCTTCAAACTTAGTTTTCTGAATGACGATTTAATCTTGCTCCGCCAATTCCGAAATCCAACAAGTCGTTTGTTTTCTCCATTTCTCATATACGGGAAGCTCTTACCAATACCTTCATTTCACAACCTCTCGTCCACTCATCATCAGCCATTGATTTTGCATACCTGAAACATATGCATTGGTTTGGTAACTTCAGGGTTACTTCTTTAACACTCATGTGGTTGTGTGGTTGTAGATTAGTTTGTGCATCCATTTGGTGTGTTGGCTTTCACTTCACCGTAAAGCTCAGCAAGACCTTCTCAGTGTCTTCAAAATCGTAGTGCTCGCGAATGAGTCCTCCGCTCTGCATTTGTCATCAAACAAAACCTCTTACACACATCTGCAGAGGCAGCATTAGCAGAAACTGGTCTCAACAGCACTTTCATTGTAGCCACAGACTCGGTAAAATTGGAAAATTCGGGAAAATGCGGCAATCCAAAATCATCAATAATGTTTGTCATATGGCAGGAACCATGCTCACACCTTTTCAAATGAATGATTTGAGTAGAATCTGTGTTCGTTTCCGGTAAACTTGTGTAAAGATATTTTGTGTGTGTTGCCTCACTGTTGCTGCTTTTGATTGATTATCCCTTTCAGCCCCACCAAAAACACACGGAGAAATCAATCTACCAAATATTTAGTAGTTTTCTCTCATCTTGACAGCAAAGCAAAAACAGGCATAATTGAGTTGTTCACAAAGTTATCAATTTTGAGTATTCCAAAAATCTCAATGATGAGAAAAATTAACTGTTTGTTAAAAGCGAATCAACAGTTAAAATAGTCCATAATTGAGTTTTATTTTGCTGAACATATTATGTATTCTGGAAAGTATGCTTTAGTGAACTTTCATTTACTAAATACAATTTAAAAATAAAACTAAAAATCAAATAAAGTACATAAGAACAGACTTTGTTAATAACACTGAGAAAATTCCAGCGGTATGGTTTCTTTTATGCTCACATTGATAGCGAATGTGTTGTTCCTACACCTCGAAGTGACTATTGATTGGTTACTTTGTACACACCAATGCAGCACTGTCTGTCAAAACAACAAGAATGAAAACAGGCACTCAAATAATTCAAATAATTACACCGACCGGTTAGTTTTTTGTAGCCTCTGGAGTCCATAATTTGCATTTATAAGGCACCGTTATATTTTCAACTGGAAAGACAATTTAAAACTAGACACTAGGCACGGTATGCAAAACCCAAATTCCCTTCCACCAATTGAATGGCGATCAAAAAATTTCAGCCAATACAAAGTGACAGCCCAACATTCCGATTTAGATAGTTTCACGTACACTGAAAACTTACTGCTCTTGAAATACCTTGCTATGGGTAAAATTGACTTTTTCAATCATACTTTAGGGTTGAGTTAAGACTACCTAGCAGTGAGAACAAAATTATATCCAAAATAGTAATCCTATCCTATCAAAATAGTAATCCTATCAACAAAACTCTAGTAACCGGATACTCTTCAGCGTAGCACCCGTGACTTCGTGTCACCATTTTGCTAAGACTTTGGCTTTGCGCACCTTTTCCTTTAACGTCTCCTTAAACTGCACATCTGATGAAGACGTTTCAGTACATTCGAGAGGCTGTCTGCCCAATGAATTGCACCGCTACTGTTTGGTAAATTTTCCTGAATACTCGATCACATGGTCACATTAAAAAGAAAACATTGCATTTCACTTATTGTAACAGAACATTTATTCCTTCTACAGCCTCAATGAATTAAAAACAACTTCCAAATATTTGTGTGGGTATTTCTGGCGCCACAGTTGATCATGGAATATTTAAACTTCCTTGATATATGACCTCTGTGACAACCTCAATATGACAGTTCTTAACCATGATCGAATTCATTATTTTTGGATTGCACATGGAATGTGAGTTAGGATTCCCAAGGTAGTGATCATTTGTCCATACAAATATCGATCTCCGGGGGTCATCATTAGGTTCGGTACACGGTCAATAGCATCTCTCATGATCTCGTCGAGTACGATGAGGAACAGTAGCGAGTGATAATGTACATTCTCGCCTCCCATACTCGGCGACTACCCGTAAGAGGTGGCGGACACGACTCCGTTATGTGCAGGAAACTGCGTATGCGAGTCCACGTCACTGCGCTTCGATGAAGGTTGACGATTTTATCTGGGACTCCTTGACGTCTAAGGGCACTTCACAACCATGGTTAAGTCTGTCGAAAGCTTTTTCGTATTCAATAAATACCAAATAGAGGGGGGCTCTTGGAACTCATTGACCTGCTCCAGAGTGATTCGGTGCGTGACAATATGGTTTACACCAGATTTTTCGGCACGGTATCCCGCCGGAGTGTCACGTCGATTTTCTCCTGAATCTGGTTTAGGATAACTTTGAACAGGACTTTGAGAACAATACACAGTAACATGAAGCCTCGCCAATTGTCGCACACAGTTAGATCCTCCTTCTTAACTAAGACGCCTTACATCCAGTCGGCCGGAAATGTCACGATGTCTCAGATATTACAGAATAATTGATGCAACATTTGTGAGAATATCATGGGGTCAGCTTTGAGCATCTCTGCTGGGATATGCGATCGACCGGAGAGCCTGTCGGGTTTCATGCTTCCGATCGCTCCTTCGATCTCCTCCCAATGATGGGGCCTCCGGAGTTGACATGAGTGATGCGCCGCATCTGGTGGCCAATCATGCCGAGATGTTGATGGTTGGATTTGGACCGTCGATAAACGTGCGCCTTTGTCGGGCTAGGGAGTTCACTCCACGCTCACGCCATCCCGTCGGCGGCAGCGTTTCTACTTGCTTCTCCTAAAGCCGTCCAAGCAACACACGTTCGTTACAAACGGGTTGCAGCAACTTGATTGTGGCTCAAATAAGTTGCATGGCAGTTATATCATCTGATTTGGCAACAATACTACTAGCCACCAGACCGGGAATCGCGCCAGCCGCCACCCAGCGCACCGTTGTCGCTCATTTCTCCGAGACAACATGACGTCTTCATATGCACGCTCATAGTCCGTGTTGTCGCAGCCGATCCTGCGCATTGAAGTAAATCCAGTGTAGATCTTGATATCGCCCTTCGGAACTTTATCCACGACGGCATTAAGTGGACTGTTAAAGCTCTTCTTGTCCTTTAGCTTGGCAGTAGCGGTTGGCGCATAACATTGGATTACCGGCGCAAAGGTTCCAAACCACCTCTAAATCTGGCCATGATTATAATCTCATTAAATCTGGCCGCGATTATAATCTCGTTAATTAATTCCCCCTTGACGAGCGCAGCCTGGGCCTGTGCACTCTGCATGAAACCAACTCCACGGTGTCGGGAGCGTTGTTACCTCGAATACCGGAATAAAATATTACCTGTCCTGACAGTGGTTTGTGTTCTCCAAAGTTTAGCCAACGGACTTCACTAAACCCTAGGATTTCATGCTGATTGCCACGTGCCTTGCTGGCGAGTATCCACCTTTCCTTGCTGAGCTAACTTTAAAACATTCCATGTTCCAATTCGTATCCTTTGTTTCATCCCAAAAGACGATGCCGTAAAATCAGTCCGTAGTCTTTCATTATTGCTTTCTGTAACAGTTAAACCTCGGAAGGAGTAGGTGGTTGGCCTGGGTTCCTATCCCGTGAGCGGAGCTGCCATCTTAGGTATAGCTTGCGGGAACAGCATTACTTATTCAGCCGCTGGATGCCAGACAGACTCTGTTTGTGCCACACCATGCGCTCAGGTAGGTGGAACCTTGACGCACCCTTATAGCAGGGCGACGCTCGATTTTACAAGGCTGCCTTCGGATATTTGTGGGGATCACCATCCGGTCAGCCTCGCTGATTGTTCCAGGACTGCTTATTCCGGATATTTGCACTGCATCATATCTGGTGGCCGTTCGTTATTCGCAACCTACGACCCGGTTGGTGACTTTAAGCTAAGCCCGTAGAGTCTTCATCTCACTCTACGATTCCCCGCGAGGATCATTCGGAACAATGGATCTCCAAGTTCGCGCGAAAAGTTTGTCCAGATTCTGGCCGGCATGGATGATTTCTAGCGAAACCATGAATTTGATAGATGAGAACAACCTATCCTTTTTAATGATAGAACTCTGTGGCAGTAAGGCTGCAGGGGTGACCCGAAAAAGTTCAACTTGCTTAATTATCTCGCAGACGTTGCTAAAAGGTGCATGTTGAATTTGTTTAAACAGCTTCTGGAACTCAAATATTGTACCGGAAGATTGGAGACGGATGAGAGTTATTGCCATTCAAAAACCTGGTAAGCCTCGCATCCGACCCATCGTGGTGTTTTCTTGTATTCGAAAGTTGTTGAAAAAAAAAAATCTTTTTCCACCTGGACAAATGGGTTGAGACGGACCACCTGCTTCCAGATACTCAATATGGTTTCCGTAGGGGTAAGGAAACGAACGACTGTCCCGCGTTGCTGTCCACGGATATTCAGGTAAAAATAACAAATAGCTTCTGTATTCTTGGACATCAAGGGAGCTTTTAATTCAGTAACTGTTGAAGTTCTTTCAGATAAACTTCACGCTTGTGGCTTTTCTCCATTAATGAATAATTTTTCTACAGTTTCTCGTTTAGCTACCTGGTCTCCCCGGAAGATCATTTCCAAGATTTACTATAAAGTTTATGTCAAAAACATTGATGTTTGCCGAAGAGACAACTGTGCGTTTAGACATCCTACAGATGACGTCGTAGTGTCTCGTCACGAGCCCGAATGGGGTCGACCTGCAAGGACCCTTACAGGATAACTTAGAAAATGTGTTCACTTGGGCTCTGGAACTAGGTATCGAATGCTTTACGGCAGAAACTGAGTTGATGATTTTCTCTAGGCGTCATTTTCCAGATCAAACCGATAACTCATTCTCATGTCTGATTCGATTCAAAGTGCACCTGAGGATTCCATTTAGATTATCTCAAAGCAAAAGTGCCAACAAAATATCAATTTTCTTCGAACAATTACCGGAATCCGATGGGGAGCACATCCACAAGATTTTCTAACGTTGTACCGCACAACGATTTTATCAGTCACAGAATATGGATGTTTTTGTTTTCAGCCAGCGGCTCGCGTCGCATCATGCGAAATCCGGAACGATCAGTATCGTTGATGATGTCTTCGTGTTGCGTTAGGTTGCAATGCACTCGACTCGACTTATGAACTGTGAGCGAGAACTTTTGAATCTTTAAATTGCTTCATGACTTTGTGGTATAACTTGTACATAACACAGGATGTCCATCCTTCGCCCACGCTGCACCGCATCCCCATCAGCCCGTTAGGACTTCTCGAACTTGTTAATTGGTCGCATATCAAAAAACTGCGTGATGGTACTACCCGCGATGTCGTCGAATGATTGCCTGGTACGTTCTTCCCTGGTCTAATCTAACATCATCATTCCCAAATGCGCAGCCATTTACTGGATGCATCCCGGAAGACGACGACATCTTGAATGCATCATTTTTTCTTACGTCACTGGATTGCGCATAACTTCTGCGTAGCATATTACGCCGCAGAGCAGACTCGCAAAAAATAGAGCGATTCCAGAAAGAGTGCCTGAAATCGCTCTACTGTGATGTGTGATGTGATGTGATAACCGGCCCACCATCAGATTGCAAGGATTACCTATGTTCCGCACGACTATCCCCGATGATATTGTCCCGAGAGAATAGCGTACGTGATGGATTATTGTTGCAGCAGGACCAACCAACCCAAAGAGGACCTTCGGAATATCACGGGCAGGTTTTCGCATCACAAGGAACTGGCGATTCCACGAACCAAGTCAACAAATCCTTTGACTGACTTAGTATTGCAGTCATATGACTCGTGGGAGGCTTGAGGTAGGAACTTGTGAGGACCAAGAAGGTCGGTTACAGCCACCTTCGAAGTTGTCTACCACCATTTGAAGCTCGAGTGAGTTGATTGTCGCCATTGCCTTAATATCTTTTGGCATTTTGGTCCGCTGTAGTGTCAAGCGAACGGGGAAGAAAGAACCCATTGAGAAGGATTAGCGATGGAAGGATCGGATTTAGAATTTAAAAGTCGTTAAACTTACACAGATAAAAAGAAACGCTGAATTTCTGCGTTATCTAATGCACATAAAGTGAATGGAGATTGGCAAGAAAAATAATGGTCATTTCATGTAAATTTAAGCCAGACGCCGCTGAATCAAGCCTGTTGTATGAAAGATTGCCAAACAATATCGTTGTTTACGCTCGTTGGCCTTAGAGAGATTGCACGAGGGGAAATTTTACGCGCTCACTAAGTCAATTATTTTTTCAGTGCGAGAGTGGTTCCGTATGAGAGGAGCTCCGCATAGCGGAATGAGTTACTTTTCCAGTAATTGAACTCCGTAGTGTCGCTGCACATGTTTCCAGTTTAATTTGTGTGCTCAGAAGTCAAATAGAGTGAACATTGAGCGCTTTATTTCGCTCCCTGAAATAGTTTTATGACATATAATAATCTTATAATACAAAAATAGAAAAACATATCCACCACTACTCCAGTCCAAACTGCAGTTGGTGCAGACCTGATAAAAAACAAGAGTCACGATACGATGATGCATCTTGCATGGCAAACGATGGTCGCTGTTGACAGTAATCAGTCCAAGCCTCGTCAACTTAGCACCAGCCGAATACTGTCGTGTACCCACGCACTACCAAATATCTCATAAATTTCTGTCCCCTGAGACCGACATATGCAAGCGTCCTTTGCGCGTAAGAATGTGTTTTTTGAAAGAGATGAGAAAATAAACTAAACCGGAACACATGATCTTTGCTGGCTTCAAATTTTATGTATGTGCAGTTTCGCAGAAGACAAAATTTCACACTGAAATCTTTCTATACGTCCCCAACTATTGTGTTCTGAAGTTTGCGTTCCCCGACTGTTTACATAAACATGGGTTAGGTTTCGTGTAAAATTCATAATTTCTATAGTGCAATGATGCTATCGTGCCTCAATCCGCCCAGACTTATTCTGCGCAATGTTTTGTAATATTATTAGCGAATGATTTTAATTTAAGAGAACTTAAAAGCAGACGCTCACCAGTTCGCAGTGAGCGACATGAACAAATCGGTGGAGACCCATCTGCAAATTTACTGCAAATATTCCTAGAGGTGGACGGGATGGAGCTACCCTCTGCAACGTCAGTGAGCTCGCAATATTTTTCTAAAATCACGGAAACGGCCCTACGGTTATGGTAACTTACGTGAGCAGGAACTTCATGTGAGTCCCAGCACCATCGTAACTATGATTGCGCTGGCGATATTTGCTGTCGGCAGCTCGGCAAAGGTCGCCTTCATCGACGGTTCATTCTGGAAGAGTCACGCTGGTTTTGGATCATCTAATGTGGTTCATAGTGTCAAGCGCTTCCAGACTCTCTTGTTCCGTTTATGTAACACTGAACTTTAGGTACATTACTTTTATGCTAGCAATGTTTGCTTCTTTTAAAACGGGATCATGCTTCCTTTTTCGCAAATAGTCTCAATTCTCATAGAGGCTATTCGACTGCTGCCGGCAAAGCACTTTTCTCATGAAAAATACTGAACTTCTAAGTGCTAATCATCCGCGTTACTTTTATCAATACCTTTCGTATGTGCGCTCTCATTGTCTCGATCCGATTCCCGGCAATGAGAAAGCGGACGCAGCTAGTTGACGCAATGGAAGGCGAATATTTATAGATCGGTAACATCGCCTTCACTATTTTCTTTTTCCATATTTTTGTTAACAATCTCTCACCGAGGTTGGCAATATAAATGTCGAGTGAAGGAGATTTGGAAATTTCATCATGCCAAAAGATATCCAAGAAATCTTGGCTTGAAGAGCTAGAATGTCGGTTAGAGGCTTACTGATGGTAGGATGTCCTCGCACTCGTGTCCGATATTATATTGTGTTGAGCTGATGGTGACAGCCAACCCACAAGTTAATGGGGAGCAGAAGGTAATGGGACGCGATTTTAAGTTGTCAGTCAAAGCCACATAATAAACAATTAAATTATAAAGTTACCAGCCAGAAATTGAATAAATGTGTTATGTAAACCATACGCATAAAATTCTAGTGCACTTTATTCTAATCTGATGACGCTGCCATTCTAAGGTCTGTTACCTAACCGGACGCGGATTGAGATTGGTTTATAACTTTTAGTCGGCAGATATCCGGCCTATGATGGCAATCAGATACATGCCAGGTGAATTTCTTGCGTATTCTCTGTTTATAAGCGAGACAGTTCATTGAAATCACATTACCTTTAGTCACCTCGTTAAAATTCGCCAAATACTGAAAACCGTAAGACCAGTGAACAATCTTCATTAGAACTGTTTAAAATGTGGGGAATTACACAGTTCTCTGATTCGATCGGTCCTAAACCCCGATATATCAATGGATTATTTCTATATATATTGCGAACCCACATATTGTTCATTGACCCTGATTTTCACAAAGCAATTTTAAATCCATGCAAAGTCATCTCACAATCTCAGCATGAAAATGCCATGCTCCATAAGCCAGTGTGTCCCTCTTCTCAGGTTGGTTGGCACGGAGCGTCTGAAGACACCATTTTACTCCCGTTTCCGCTTCACGTTGGTGAGTGGAAGAGCCGTGTTCCGTTCCTCCTACTCCTACTCCACCTACTTTCATACTCGCAAATCCCACACAATGCCAGTTAGTAAGGATAGGTTCCTTACGGCCTGGAAAATAATTTGAATTCAAGTGAAATGCTATATTGCAAAATAATTGATTCGAACGCTGAAAGTAATGCAGTTGGGTATGTTGGGGTTTCTGAAACTTGGCCCCAGTGAGCAAATTCTCACCCGATGTATTAAGTCGAGCATTTCAAAGAAATACAATGAGCGCCAACCGATGAAGCAAGTAAATGTGGCGAAACTTCTTCCAAACTGTGTATGGGAGGAGAAACATGTTTATTAAATGAAACTTTACCTTCCAGAATTGGACGCAATTGCAGCAACAACACATGCTTTGTTGTTCTGCAGGTACTTAATGGTTGCAAGGTGGATAATGTGCACATGGCGCAGAGTCGGGATATGGTGTGTCAATGTTTCTCCGAGCTGTGAATTAATTTTCCGAAGCCGTGTAAGTTTGGTGGAAGATAATGCAATTTCGGGGAAAGTTTTGCCCGTGTGGTTACGTGTTGAATTGAGCGATATGAGAAATTTACTAAATAAGCAACAAGATCTTCTCTTTTCATTAATTTTATTTCGAAGGTATTGGGTTTCAAAATTGAGGAATGCCCACATCCAATATAATTTACGGCCTACAATGATTGGACTGTTCCTGAAAAAGACCCGAATGATTTCGGACAAATGTTTATCGCAAACAAAGTAAGCAAACAACACTTTCTCTGTTGGTTGTCTCCTCTTTGTTGCCCAGAACATACTTGCTTATGCTAGACGTGTTGTCGGTCGTAGGTGGGACACCTACAGAAGAGCCTTTCCAGAAAGTGGCGGAACAAAGAGCTCAATCTCGAAGGAAAACAAACTGTTTACGCTCGTATGTGCCCTTGTGTGTGTAGGAAATCAACGCAACACAGCAGAGACGAGTAGATGAAGTAGGTAGATTAGTTGCAATGTAGGCAGCGTGGTTTGGGTCAAAGTTCTAATCTAAAACACTGGAAACCCTCGGGCATGTTTGGCTTATGCTGCCAAGCCACAGCGTGTCGTACAGTCAGGATTCGGGAATTGAGACTGTTGATGGAGATGATGATAAAATCTATGATCGGGATGAAAAGCTTGTGTCGAAGGAACACGATAAGGCTGTTTGCGTAATGCTTACACTTTTGGCAGCACAGCAGAAAAATAATATTTTCGAGAAAACAAGTCGAAAAGGACTTTTATCCCACACCTATCCCGACACCAAAGTATCATAATCCTCTTTCAAATCATTATCACACGGTAATTGAACAATGGCACCACAAACCTCAAAGCAATTGCATCACACGCTTACTTGACTCTTCAATCAATAATTTCTTGGTAACAAAATTGAATCCACCATCAGACAATCTAGCCCGAAGGAAAATGTAATAGGAAATCCTTCCCCTCCATCCTGCCATTCGTGGCCTTTTTCCATCTTCCAATCGTTAATTTTCCAGCGAACATTCAATTTTCTGCACCTCTTGTGGCACACATACACATATAGCAACGAACAGGATCCTAGGTCCTTGATGTTCGCGCCGAGCTTGTTGCAAAAGGAACCTTTCCATTAGCGCATCTAACTTTATTACTCTGACTGCTTCTGTGACAGTTCGCTGGGGGAAAAGAAAAAAAATCAGCGGAAGGAAACAGAGCAGGAGCACACAGCCAATTTCCAGCTTTCCCTTTATTTTGAAAGCATCACCTACCAAAAGAAAGCCAGCCACCGTTCAAACCAATGCAATTATTTAACCTCTACCTCAGACTAAGATTGCGATTCTAAGCCGTTCTAAGCTAATGAGCTTCATCGTAAATTAATGCTATGGAGGCTAACTATGTTACATTGCGCTCATCTACCGTCGGAACACACCTTCAACTCATTAATCATTAATGAGGTCTCGTTAGAAAGGCTGACCTTCGCCACTGGCACCGGTGGGTAGGATTTGATTAACAACTCTCCCTTAACGGGAACACCCCAATGAGCACTCCAACGGCGACTTCGTTAGAAATAATGAAAATGCTGATAGGTGGGTGTGGCTCGGTGTCACCCACTTCATCTGAAAATAGTTTTCATCCTTATTAACGTTTGAGTAGAACACCCACTCTTTGAATCAAAACGAATAAGATCAGGATACGAACCAAAATTGTGTCAATTTTAATGCTTCGCAAGCATAGGCTACTACAAAATTAATATAACGAATTTCTATTGTCTATTCGACTGTACTGATTATGATTGAATACATCGCTGCTTGTGAACATGTGTTATGCTACATGATAAGCCGTGTACACCGCCCAAACACTATGTCGTTGAGATGAGCATCAGTTATGCCAACACGAAGCGCCACCAAGCACGGAACGCTGGATCCTAATCCGAATCTAGATACCCTCTCCTATCCTGTGTACACAGATTCCATCAGCCGTGATAGCAGCAGCAGCAGCATCTTCTTGAATTAATATTTGATGCAGGCAAAACATGATACGTTTAGCGAGTGTTTTCCGGTGCGTCCTAGTTTCCTGCTGTTCCACTTGTTCCGTTGGTTATCATAAATTATTTAAAGTGATATCATATTTAACACAGTTGTCGTCAACGGTTCCGCCAAGCACGACTCCGGGTGAAGCACACAGAAAAGGACATGAACCATGCTGTAGACGTCCGTGAAGGAACAATAAACTGCTCGTGTGATTCTTGGTTTTCCGGGAAGGTTGGTGGTAAAACCAAGAAAATCTCATGTAGATTTCCGTGCTAAAAGTAACCGGCACGTTCAGACTTTATTTAGAAGAAAAACACACGAAAAGTTAGATTTGCTTCAATCAAATATGCCTTCAGCCACCGTTTCTATTGTTCAGTTTAGGCAGTTTACATAGCGTTTTCTCCGCGTTGAACCGAATGGGGCACTCATACAACGGACAACATTATTATAACGCATAAATGAAAATTTTACTTTTCAGGATTTAAGTTCCATGTTCACCCTGCAAGTAAAACCTGCACAGAACCAAATAACAGGCGCATAAAATTAACCCTCGGTTAATTCCAAACCAAAGGAGGCGTAAACAACGAAATTGTTTGCAATATTTCATCCGCCATACAACAATGGTTGCTTCTTTCATACGATTGACTAGATTCAGGCATAATCTGGCTTCAATTTACATGAAATTTCCCATTAATATCTGCCAAATCTAGCATTCTCTTTATGTGCGTTAGATAAATCAGAAAATCCAATGTTTTAACCTAGGTACTCAATTTATTTTTGTTTCCAATTTCTGTCCTATATACTAATTTACATTGTTAGTGTTTCAGCTTTGTGTTCAATGTGTTTTGTGTGTTTATGTTTCAAATTAATTTTCTGGTCAGCCCTTGGGGCATTGTTTGTTAAAATTTGATAACCTACTTCTACAACTACAATTTGAAAAATGCTAAGGGGTGGGGAACCAGACTCCGGATAATCTGTTGATCCGCTGTCAGGCAGCATGCCCTGTACCGATTGATAGACTCACTAAAGCGATCGTCGAGCATTGTTATCTCTGCCAGACGGTGGACCTCAGATGTTCTTGTCCTCGGAGAGGTGTTCAGGATCATCCTGAGGAACTTGTTTTGAACGCGCTGAAGCTTCGGGTGATGTTTTTGAGCGCAACTCTTCCAGATTGGCATGCCGTACACGATGACTGGAAGTATGATTTGCTTGTAGACAGCAAACTTGTTTTTCAGGGACAATGTAGACCTTCTGTTGATCAATGGGTACAGTAGCTTCAACAGAACGTTACACTTTGTAACAGTTTTGTCAACCTGCTCCCTGAAAATAAGCTTGCTGACTATGGTAACGCCAAGATAGACAGCTGATTTGGCCCATTCCTCGTTGTGTTGTTTAGGCTAATTTTACAATCCTCCGGCGGAACAAGTTTGAGAGAGTTGGAGTGTGGAAATAGGATGACCTGGGTCTTCGCCGCATTGATATAGATCTTCCATTTGGTGACGTATTCTGAAATCGAGGTAGTAGACGAATCCGTGTATCTGGGCTCATTGCACAGTGGTCCAGTAAGCTACTTAAGGTGGTCATGAGGTTTTTAATGGAAATTTGTGGTATTAGAACTTTGGTTACTTCTGAGAACTTGTTGCAAACTTATTGTACTACCATTTGTATGAAATTATTTTTTTCATGCATTAAACGCAAGAGTAGCGTATACTCTAACTTTTTATGGACCAATACACAAGTTTTCAAGTGGTTTCTTCTCACCTCCGATCCCGTAATTTCACTTATCAACAGACGTACAATTCGTGGTTAGACACAGTTTGATTTACCTGAAGAAGCTCGAAACTTAATAAAAATTACTTATATTCTATTAAGCGTTTTTCTACGAAAACATGTGGTAACTGTCATATACTGAACAGAGATATCCATGATTTCTGTGTGTTTTGATTCTATATGAGCTTCTGATGAATGTTTTTATTGAAAACTGTATGTTACAGAAAGTAGCTTTAAAATAGATAGAAAAATATCATCTCTCCCAAATTCTCCTTAAACGTACTCTAAGGTGTGTTGAATCAAGTCATGGTATGCCATATTTTTTCAGGTGCTCAATTTTATGTTGTACAGCCTATAGTGTGGCGTAAATTTAACTGAAAATTTACTATAAAATGAAAACAAGAAGAAATACAACTATGGTGTATTTAACAAAATTGTAGCAAATGTCAAAACAAACAACTTTGTAGAACACAGCAAGCTGGTAAAAGTTAAAAATGAATGACTTTTAGTCGAAGAACGATTATTTACTAAAATTAGGAATTATCGCAGTAGGCTTTGAAGCTAGACAAAAAATATGTTCTATGTGTTTTTATATCAACAATTTCTACAACTTTGTTGAACATATCATCTCACGATATTGGCCCATAAAAAGTTAGAGTACACGCCACTCTTGCGTTTAATGCAAGAAAAAATAATTTCATACAAATTGTAGAACAATAAGTTTGCAACAAGTTCTCAGAAGTAACCTAGGCTCTAATACCACAAATTTCCATTGAAAACCTCATGTCCGCCTAAAGTAGCTTACTGGACCACTGTGCATTGGTGACCGCCGATAACGACACCAGCAGAGAAATAAAAATGCGCATTATAGCTGGCAATCGTGCCTACTTTGGACTCCGAAGGACGCTAAGATCGAACAAAGTTCGCCGAACCACAAAGTTGACCATCTACAAGACATTAATTAGACCGGTAGTTCTCTACGGCCACGAAACATGGACATTGCTAGTGGAGGACCAACGCGCCCTTGGTGTCTTTGAACGGAAGGTGCTCCCATCTACGGTGGAGTGCAGATGGAAGACGGAACGTGGAGGAGGCGAATGAACCACGAATTGCATCAGTTGCTGGGAGAACCTCCCATCGTACACATCGCAAAAATCGGTCGACTACGGTGGGCTGGGCATGTCGTAAGAATGTCGGACGACAGCCCCGTGAAAATGGTTCTCGAAAACGAACCGACAGGTACAAGAAGAAGAGGCGCGCAACGAGCAAGGTGGATCGATCAAGTAGAAGGCGACCTGCGGAACCTCCACAGACAGCGAGGCTGGCGAGTAACAGCCATGGACCGAATAGAATGGAGACAACTTCTGTGTACAGCAAAGGCCACGCCGGCCTTAGTCTGATTGGTAACGTAAGGTGAGGGTATGTCCGAGGTGAATACGTTGAACAAAAGTGGACCTAGTATATTTCCCTGCGGAACACCGTCGGAGATCTCCTGTGCATCGGAAACTGCACCCAACAGCGAAACACGGAATGTCCTGTCCGACAGATAATTTTCAATTATCTTCACTAGGAAGATTTGAAGATTGAAGTTTTTTTAGCATAAACACCAGACCATCGTGCCACACGTAATCGAAGACCTTCTCGATATGGAGAGGTGCCATGGCAGATGATTTTGCAACAGACTTGTTCCGCTTGAGGATGTTGGTTACTCGGTTAATTGGTGCACTGTTGAGCGACCACGTCGGAATCGGAAGCACGATGTTAAGCTCGTCAGCAGACGAGAGAAGCCAACGCCGGATCGCTTTCTCAAATAGTTTCGATACTCCTTAGAGAAAACTGATGGGTCTATAGCTTTTGGGACCTGAAGGATCTTTCACTGGTTTCTGGATGGGGATGACTTTGGCTGACTTCTAGCACGAGGGAAAGTAGCCAAGTCGGAGGCATTGACTGAAAACCATCGCCAGATGGTTATAGAACTGGGGCTCAATTGCTTGAGCTCCAAGTTCATGATGTTATCGAAACCTGGGGCCTTCATGTTTTTGAGCTTTTGATATAAGTCAACAATTCGTCAGCTGAAATCTCCAACTCCTCTGTGAAATCGTTGGGGCTTAGATGGATGTTAATAATAAGCGCTCTAACGGCAGCTTCGTGTGGACTGACGATGTTATGTCCGAGATCGTGGGAGCTGACGAAGTGTTGACTTATCTTAGCAGCCTTTTCTGCAGGAGTTATCAATCGATCCTTAGAGTCATTGCTGTCTAATGGGATCAACGGGGGAATGGGCCTTGCCTTAGTTTTTAAAATTTTGGCCAACTTCCAGAACGGCTTGGCACAATCTGGGAGAGAGCGGATCTTGTCGACAGAATTGTTATTCTCAAGGTTCACCATTCTACAGAGTTGCTCACCTGATCTATCACCGGTACATGTTGATCTCGGGCCTGGGAAATCGCTTGCTCGATGCTCTGCAGCTGCCGTTCGATGTCATCAACCGAATCAAAGTGCATGTCGAAATCGATTTAGTGGCGCGATGGTAGTTCCGTCTGGTGATTTGATGCCGGTTGACCAAGGATCCAACTTCGGCCACCACCGGATAGTGGTCTGAGCTAAGCTCCTGGTGTACGATCGGCTGGGCGATGTTGTTCCCCATGTTGGTGAGGAAGATTGTCGATTGTCGAGTGTACCCCGGATCTGCTCAATCAGATGGGAGTATCCGACGGTGTAATGTCCCTCTGCCAGGTCTTCTGCAGAATTAATCCGTTCGATTCGCCGGGTGTTCCCCAGGTTTCGTGTTTCGCATTCATGTCGCCGGCGATGATGAACTGCCCCAGCCTCGAGTTAGCTTACGGATGTGCCGATGTTCCGTTGGTGCCGACTTGCTTGGGACAATGGTCGCGTTGATGGTGATGGGGCTGACGGTAGTTTCAACCTCGATTCCGAGCTTCAATAGACTGCAGCTGGAAGCTCGGAAGCAGATGGCAGTTGATGTTGTAGCGCAGGGCGATCGCAACTCCTCCTCCACTAGAGCCGCTACGATCAAGTCGCACAATCCGGTATCCTGGGATGAAGATGCTGATTTCCGGTTTGAGGTGTGTCTCGATGACGATGGCCTTCCTTTAAGGAAGTCACCGAGCTCAACAGTTTTGTTCCGGATGGAACAAGCATTCCTGTTGAGGATGCTGATGGCGCGTTTACGGTCCATGTTTGAAAATAAATTTCATCGTCACGGACGTGGCGGCTTTGAGCTGTTCCTCCTTGGAGTGGCAGGAACGTAGGTGGCGATAGAGCTCTTGCACGAACTCCACCATTTGCTCCGAGTCGTAGAGCTGTCCATCGATGGGTGGTTGCGTGGAGGTACTGCGACTCGGATTGCCCCAGCCTGGAGGAGGAGTCGGGTTGGGGGCGGCGGGGGCTGCCACGAAACGATGATGAACGGAAGCTGACGGGCGGTTTGCTTGGCGATGATTTAATGGGATCGGCGGTAAGTTTAACACCTGATACCGAAGCGACGGGATATTCTCCTCGTCCATCGGAGGTGGCAGACGGTGTTGGCCAGGCCGGGATTGCGTGGATGAATCTTGCGGATCGCCAAAAATTCAGCACGTTTTGGGCAGGCTCGATTGCTGCTCTCATGGTTTGCGCCACAATTTGCGCACTTCAGTACCGCACCTTCTTCCATCGGGGCACAATCGTTGGTACTGTGGGCTCCGGCACACTTGCCACATCTCGGTTTCATGTGGAAGTTTCAAGTTCCATGGCCGAACGCAAGGCAGTTGCCACACTGCGTCACATCGTGCTGTCGCGAACGATACCGGTCCCACTCGACGATTATGTTGAAAAGGGCTCGTGTTTTCAACAGTTCCGCCATCGTGATCCCTTCTCGAGGTGGACCAGATAGAGTTGGTCCCGGTAGTTTCCGTGTTGCTGGCGCCTGATGGGAAACACCTTCTGAGGCTTCAGTGCCGCCGCTTGCAGCACTGCAAAGATTGCCTCCGGTCTTAGTTCTGGAAGGCCACGCAGAGTCACCTTCATTGGCTTGCTTCCGGGCGCGTCGTGAGTGTAGAACTCGTGTTTCTTCGCGACTAGGTGAGCGCCGACAGCCCGGTAGTCAGCCTCCGTCGAGCACATCACTTTGGTGCCATTACTGCACAGCTTGAACAGCGGATGAATTTGGATAGTTGCAAGCTCGGTCCTGAGTGCAGCAATGTCCTTTGATGTGGTGAAGAGCGGGGAACCTTCACCTTCTTTGGCACCTTCTGGACCGGAAGCACGGCGAATTGATTACTCGCTAGTAGGCGAGCGATTGGATCCACTGGATCGGCGTCATCATGGCGCAGCCGCTTGGAGCTGCCCGGTTGCGGTAATGATTCGGAAGCGGGTGTCACCGTTGGTCAATTTTTTCGACTCTTTGCCACGGCAATAGGTCGAGCGGGAATTTTTCCGAACTTTGCAGCACTTTTTACTGCTTTGCCACCACCAGAAGATGAGCAAGCGCAGGCGATAGATCGTGAACCGAACACGCAATCGCTAGAAAGTGGGCGAGGGAGTAAACGGGGAAAAACTTTTACTGCGAGAGAGCGAAAAACACGTCCGTACGTGTGGCTTCGTCGAACTATTATGATGAAATCTAAATGCGAAGGTGTACCCCATATATAACATGGTTGCTTAGGAGACGTTCTATACTTAAATATGAAGTCCTGTGCTAGGAAAGTACTATGTATTTGGTAAATTTACTCTGAAAAATCGACGTTATAAGACATCGCCTTATATTTGTGTATTTTTAAGTAGTTTTATAATAAAAATCAATCGTTTTCATTGTTGGAATCGACGCGAAGAAATATTTTCGATTGATTGGGGCAAACATTTAGAATATGTTTGAAGAAACGGCTGAGATATTAACGCTGAAAACCTGACCGCATTTCTTGACGGTCGCAATATTTTATTAAATTGTTCCCTAGTATAGAAAACAACAGACGTAGTCTTACGTCAAAAATCAGTCTCCTTGACCTTTTAAAAATCATTAGATTCGAATACCTGTGATCACAATTTTAGTACGCTTGTCCGCGGAAAACTGTTTTCTTGCCCTTGTCGAGTCACCTAGCTTGACCTGGCATACTTAAAACAGCACGATCATGAGCTTAGTTCCACATTCTGTGCAATTCACTATAAAGAGAGAAAAAAAAAGAAAAGACATACTTCCGTTGAGAGCGGACTTGGCGGCGTACTGGATCCTCGTGGTTGTTATAGCCCTCGTTGTTTTCGTCCTGGTTTTCGATGTTGTCGTTGTCTTCGTTCTTTCGTAGCCCTCGTCAAGTTTCCGGTACAAGTTTCACGGATAAAATGAGTCTGGACGCCCTGCTCTGTTTCTTTTAATAGCCTATTTGTAGGTTTATTTATTTATTACTTATTTATCTTGTTACACCTACTGCACTCATCTCCCAGTCGTTGCCGTCCAGCCGTCAAGTAGGTTTCGTAATTCACTATGACTAAGACGTCACGCTTCGCTGGAAAGATGTTTTATACCAGCAACTTCAGCCGCTCCTTCTGAGTGATTGCCTAGACTGCTCAGACAAAGCTGGCCGCGACAGACGCTTCCGCATAACAATGTCCATCTAACCCAGGTACTTATTAACCATTTGGCCGATTTTACCAATGTAACAGCCTAAAGCGCAGAACGATGAGGCCACCACACCATCGACCTTCTCTTCAGCTTCTGCTGCACTTTAGGTCGCGCATACTTCGGGCGACCGAGGTCAGGTTTCTTTTGAACGCTCACACCTTTCTTCAAATGCCCGATTGGGTTTATTCGGTGGCCATGAAGTACCACGATGTCTAAGTTCTTCGCTCCATTGAGCGCAGTTGCATTGTCGCTTTTTGCCTTGTGCTGCAAATTAGCTTGTAACGCTGTCAACTTTTTTTCTTTACACAACCAGGTTGCTACGATTGGCGAGATTATCAAAAATCAGGCCATGTTCACAATGGATAACACCCTGTTCGCTCTTCTAACCTATATTACTTGATATAGAGTATCTTGATATCGAAATGCCATGCATATTATTTCCAGTGAAAACTAGATGTACAGATGCTAATTTCAAGATAGTCCTATATCACGTAATATAAGTTGTAGGGTGAACGGGTGTGTGCCTTGTTCAGACCACAGAGTTGTAACATAATACAGAGGTGCTATAAAAATTATCAACCACGAAAACGTCATCAAGATAGTCTTGTATCATGTTACAACTCCGTAGTCTGAACAAGGCATTAGATGAGCAGCGAAAACGAGGAGTTCTGAGGCTGCCGAAAGCTTGTCTTTTACATACGTCTGCGTCATCCGTTGTTCAACGAATTGATCAATCCTTTAGCAAGAAATTGGTATCAGAAGACCCTTGGTTTCATGGACATACTTACTTAACTAGTTAAAACAAAATGCTTGAAATTCACAGAAAGAAACTCCATCTGATCATGTTTTCATGACTGAACTTTTATTTCCGTATCGACTACCCAGATTTCTAAGTGGAAATGCTCACAACTTACTGGTATTTTTCAATTTATTCTGCAAATGAAAGTCAAACCAATCCTCCATGGTCTGCCCAGACTGTGTAGCAGTTCTCGATTGAAGGGTACACCGAAATGAAGTGATAATGTGATTCCACTTACTGCCCTCGATACACATTGCTAACTACTATACGACCGAACAAAACTATCGTTGATGCACTTTTGATGAGCATTCAATGGGAGCGTCAACTCACCAAAGGATTACTGATAGACGATCTTTCCACAGTGATTGCAGTAAAAAGGGGGTAAGTACACACACTCACACACTGTCTCCGTCAAAGGAAACGAGATATGATTTTTCACCCAACGTCGTAATCGTCCTCGATTGGAAAACGACTGCTTTCCTTCGCCCTCAAGCATCAGCGACGAGACGTGCAAAAGTCAATGTGTTGGCTCGTTCCGAATCGAGCGATGATGGTGGACCATAAAATTGTAACACACTATCATCTTCCTGCAAGCTCAACACTATTTTCCTTTTTTATTTTATTTTTTCTGTTCTTCGATTGCATGTCTTTGCTATGATAGTCATGTGGCGAAATTGGAAGTGGCTTCGACTGTCGGGTTCGAAATCGAAGACGAGGGGAATCAGTGAGAGCTACTTTCACCACACTTTCGATCCGTTGGTTTGCTGGGTTTTGTGGAGAAAAAATACTCTTCCTCTGTGTTGATGGCGTGTGGGTGCGGAGAAGAGGGGATGAAGCGAATGAATTGGAAACGATTTTCTTTAAATCTAAATCGTGACCTTTGTAACGTTTGGAGATGAATGGTTTTCAAAAAATATATGATACCAAAGTGAAGGTATGAATCCAGTTTCATAATGAAAATATTAAAAAGATTTGTGTTCTATATGTAATCAACGGCTATGAACTGTTAATTTATTTTCCACCCAATCCAATTTATACCTATCTGATAGAGCAGTCATTCTG
>JASCZW010008936.1:0-46230 GCA_034211315.2 Aedes japonicus
TCTATCAGTCGAACTCTCAACCGCGATAGCAAAAACAGTGAAGCAACTCCTGTTCAGCAGTTTGCGCGTACAAGGAACGGCAACCCACCGCGTCGAAAATAGACATCGTGTGGCACTTTGTGGACGCTGAATACGCCCGTTCTGCCATCAACAACATCTTGGCACTATTAGACAACAATCAGAGCATCGAAAGAAAGCCCGGTTCCAGACGCCCTGAGTGGGACAATAAGTCCGGAAGATTCTACTGGGGGCTTATTATGGCTGTCACCTTCACTATCACTTTCACTTTCACTTACACTTCACCTCACTTTTTTATGCTATTACCGGTATCACCGTGATCAAAATGAACTCCGTGAGGTGGAAGTGATAGTGAAGTGAAAATCGTAGTAGCCCTCAGAAATATTCGGTGGCGTGATGGTGCCGTGACAACCATAATAACACCAAGTCTATCTCGAATCGTCACCTCGGATGAACTTTTTCATATTTTTTCACTTGGGTGACATTCGTAATAAGGTTTTTTGTTTTCACTTCGTTTTCACCGTGAAGTGAAACCCGTAATAAGCCCCTCTTACTCAGCCACTGGATGCTCAGAACAGACGCTGCTTGAGCTTGCAACTTACCTTGAAGGACAGACACTCGTCATCTCTGACCTGTGGATGCATATAGTTAGAACCTGGTGAGGATCAGAGCTATGTTGCAGAGACGCACGCTCCATTCCAGTTGTCTACTCACCATTTTGCAGCCCTCTACTGTTCCTAATAACTGGTGGTATAGCCTGGGAACTGTTGTTCTTCTGGCTTCGGGGCTTATTACGGTTGCCACCTTCACATTCACTTTCACTTCACTTGCACATCACCTCACTTTTTTATGCTATTACTGATTTCACGGTGATCAAAATGAACTCCGTGAGGTGAAAGTGATAGTGAAGTGGAAATCGTAGTAGCCCTGTTCATTTTCCGTGTCGGTTATAATAGGCAGACAACAACTGTCACGTATCGCTTATCATCAGTTAGCAGTTTGTTTTGATGATACCGGGAGGAAATCGTCGAATTATTATTATTAAAATGAGTTTAGAATTGTGGTTTGATACCGACAGTGAGGACGAGGACGATTTTAGCATCCTGGCGAAGGAACGGCGAAGAATAAGGGATACTTCAAATCCGCTGGAGCAACCTGAAAAAACGTAAGTAATTGACTGACCAAATCAACGATTTAAGTAACAAAATTAAAACGTCTCATACGCATTTTTAGGTTCTTACAATTCTTCAGGTGTCGAAGAAATATTTAAATATATGCTGAATATAATTGACGCGAAAATCAGCCCGTTCCAATCGTCTACGTCTGCTCCACCAATAATAATGTTGGCAGCTACGTTACGGTTCTACGCTGAAGGTAGCTATCAAAAGTTTTTCGGAAACGACAGATACATCGGATTGGCGCAACTAACAATGTCCAAAGTGTTACAAATAGTTTTGAACGTTATTGAAGCCGAAATATGCCCAGCCGTAATCAAATTTCCAACCGAGGAACGAGATATTAATGCAATTAAGCTGGGCTTCTACGAGAAGACGAAGTTCCCCGGAGTCATCGGATGTGTAGATGGATCCCACTTCAATATCTTTCCTCCTGCCAAAGATAAGCATTTGTACCCAAACCGCAAGGGCTTCTACAGCTTAAATGTTATGCTGGTAAGGTTTGAAGATTTGAAAGGGTTTATTTATTTACTTGTATGTATTTCCCAATATTTCAGGTGTGCGATCACGATTTGATAATACGTTATCTTGATGCCAATCATCCTGGTTCCTCCCACGACTCTTTCGTGTGGAACGGAAGTGGATCTAAATCATTTGTTGGCACAAAGATATGAAACAGGAGAGAGACACTCCTGGCTGCTGGGTAAGAGTTTTAGCTATTGAATCTATTGAAATGTGGTCATGCTTCTCGCCTGGTAGACCCAGAATCAAAATCTTCGTTGCGCTGATTAAAGCTTGAGGGAGAAGGTCCATTAATTATGTCACGCAGTAAGGGGTTTGAGAAAACGTGACGATCCATAAAAAAATGGAGGGTTCATACAAAAAACGTGACAAGGAGGTGGTATTAAGTTAATTTTTGCGTGACGTAATTAATGGACGTTACCAAAGGTGTGGCATGGAAAATGTATTAAGCTATTGAAGAAAGCTTACATATAATTTCCTAGATATTAAGCGATATTCTACAAAAGCTTCGTGCCCGTGTCTTAAATAAATCATAGCATTAAGGAAATATTTCTATTGCTTCACAACCATTGCAGGTGACGCTGGTTATCCTTTAAAACCCTTCATGATCACTCCTTTTCATACGGGTGCAAATACCTGTGAGCGGCAAAGAAGGTTCAACAAAATCCACTCCAGAACTCGAATCACCGTGGAGAGGTCTATAGGAGCGGCCAAGAATACTTTTCGATGTTTGTTAGGAGCAAGACAGCTTCATTATAAGCCTGAAAAAGCTACGCAGATTATTAACGTTGGTTTCGCATTACATAATCTACGCATAATGCATAAATTGGATTTCGACGAACCGGATATACCAGATGCAGACGAGGATATAACGTTGCCTGTTGTTGAGGGAAATGAAGATAATGCAGTTAGAATAAGAGAAGAAATCATGAACAGTATGTTGTAAATTCCAAAATTTTGCATTCATCGTAATAAAAATCTATATGTATCAACCCATGTCAGACTTTGACTTATCAAACGAGCTATCCGCGGTCCCAATCTGATATATCATAAAGTTATATAGAGTGGCATCATGATTATTAATCACTCTCACTATTTTTTACGACTTATCTTATCTTTTTCTGTTGTATGTATATAATCAACCTGTATGCACCTGAATCAACTTCAAAATCAAGGCGTTAGAATAATAGAAACGATTTACTCAAGCTTTTATTAAAAAGTACGATAACATAAAACTTTGCCAAAAGAAGTACGAAAACATTGCACACTATTCATCAATATTGTCGTGATTTGCCTCCTCATCGATGTTTTCTCTATCTTCTTCATGTGCAGTACGTCCCATCTCGAAGTCTAGCTTTTGCTTTTTGAATTGAAGCAGCTGCAACTGATACTGAAGCTGATCACTTCTCTGTCGATGTTTCGCTATCACCATTTCCTTTTGAAGGAAAATTTCTCTTCTCCAATTCGAAACGCTTTTTCTCCAGGGTATACCTTTTTCGTGGACAATAAACGACTTACGGGCATACCGCGCGCAATCCGAAACATGACGTTTTATCGAAGCAATGTCCTCCGTCTGTTTTTCGAGCAGCACTTTTCGGTAATTCCGTTTAGCAATTCGTCCAAGGCCACGTGGAGTTGATTGTGCTCTTCCGGTGAAGTTCTCGGGGACAGCATCCATCGATACGTCTTCAACGATTGCCGGCTGCTCAGGTATTAGCTCATCGTGTAGACCTGTCGTTTTAGGATCCACAGCACACTCGGCAGGTTGCGTTGATTCTAGTCCGAAAACAGCACCTAGTCATAAAAAGGAGTGTTATTTATGTTAGAAAACATTCTACTGGTTCAATATGTACCGTTATGAGTCACTGTCCTTTCTAAAGATAGAAGTCGAATGACTGCTTCCTCCATATCAGTGAAGGAATTCAATGTGTTCGGCCCCCCCGCCTGTGGTTCTCATTTCGTTTTTGTTGTGCTGCAATTTTTGTTTTATTGCTCGCCGCTTGTCGGTCCAAACCTGAAAACAACAAGTGAAAAATACGGATATGGACCCAAAGTCGGGTTTTCAAGTGAAATACAGTCACAAGTCAAGTGATTAAAAATCAACAACTATTAATTACCTTCTGCCATGCTGCCACCGATCGCATTGGAGGGCCCAAACTGTTGAGTTGGTCCGTGATCGACCACCACAACTGCGTAGCAGATTCGCGATTTACGAATTGGCTGCCCCGAGCAACTTCCGGATTTGCCTCCATCAATGCCACAAGGCTAGCGAACTGGCGTTTGTTGTTTTTTTTCTTACTGGAAGTATTAAATAAAAGAATTGAAATAGTCAAACAAATAAAAATGTGCATAAACAACTCACTCCATTCTCCGTAGCTTCTTTTCACCTTCCAAAATGCAAGTGAGAAAAATCCACGGCTTGTGTCACTTTTTTCAGTGGCGTGATGGTGCCGTGGCAACCATAATAACACCGAGTTCATTCGAATCGTCACTTCGGATGAACTCTCTCATATTTTCTCACTTGAGTGACATTCGTAATAAGGTTTTTTGTTTTCACTTCGATATCACCGTGAAGTGAAACCGTAATAAGCCCTCACTTTTTTGAACACTATTTTTTAAAAACTTTTTGAGCGTATTAGTAGAACGATTGTGATAGGGAAACTAGAGAACTTAAAATTTAACACTTCATTTGATCACTTTTAAAATACTTTTTTTAAACCTTGAAACACATTTTTAAATTTTCGCTAGTAATCGCGAGTAAATTCCATTTAATTCCACTCATGAGCTCATAGTGGAATTAAATGGAATTTGCTCGCGATTACTAGCAAAAATTTAAAAAAGTGTTTCAAGGTTTAAAAAAAAAATTTATTTTTAAAAATTGATCAAATGAAGTGTTAAATTTTAAATTCTCCTAGTCTCCAAAGATTGCTGAAGTGGGAGACCAAGGAAAAGTGGATACATCGCCGTGTGCGCTTGTCCGGGAGGTCGGTTTATCCGGTCAAACAGTGAAAACTTACCTGGCGAACATGAACATACATGTCAGGAAGAGGAAGTCGCATCCCTTGGTTTCGGAGCTGCATGAATAAGATGGTCAACTCGATTTTACCGGCGAATCGCGACGTGGCGGTGGTGATGGACGACGAGACCTATCTCACCCTGGATGGCAACGACTCGCAGGGCACTTCGTATTTTACTTCCCCCACGAAGGAAGTGAGTTCAGACGTGAAGTTCATTTCTCACACCAACCCGAGAAGGTTCTGATGTGGCTGACAATCAGCGAGAAGGGGATGTCACAGCCGCTCTTCTTTCGCTCCGGACTGGCCGTGAACGGGGAAATTAATAGTACAAAATGCCTGCCGGAAGTTGCGTCGTTCTTCAAGAAATATCATAAGGGTGAAAACGCGGTGCTCTGGCTGGATCTGGCGTCGGCTCACTACTCGAAGCGATCGTTGGAGGTGATGGAACGATTTAAAATAGATGTGGTACCCGCCCAGCGTCTCTCAGCTGCGTCCCATCGAGAATTTCTGGGCCAACCTGAAGCGTAAGATCTACTCAAACAATTTTGTTGCGAAAACTGAGGAGAAATTGATAAATAAAACGAAGAGAGAACTCAAAAACATGCCTAGACGCATGTTTTTGTCAGCCATGGTGAATGTTCCGGTTAACTGCCGGAAGGCCGCTCGCACCGGCGTAGATTTTTTTATGTAAGCTTAAATAATTAACTTTCTTGGGAAATTTATCAAAAGCATTTATCTGTCTTAGCTTTTTTTATCACCATCCGAAAAAAAAATCCATTTTTTAATGCAAATGTTTTTGCCTCTTATCAACAAAGTGAACCGTAGATTCCTGTCACATGCTCCGGAATTCTCGGACATGTGTAATTAGCTGAATACTCGCTGTTTGGACAACGTCGTTAATACGTCCCCTTACTCTAACCACTGTACTGCCTCAATTAGACAATAAGGAATCAATTAAACAGTTTCTCCTATGCCTCCGCCATGGCAGGACGGCCGAACGATCGGTGTTCTTTATTTCGTTTCAAACAATCATACACAACATAGGATCCCCGCCCGTGCGCGATCACTCGCTTATGTTTCTCCATGCAAAATTGGTGAAGATTATTACTTAAAACTCCAGACGGATTTCTGAGCTTCTGATTTCGAGAAACATCTTCGTAAGAAGTCGGAAATAAAGACTGGACTCGGAAACAATGAGACACACAAAAATGATCACCAAAAATTCATTTTAAATCGGATACTTCTTGAATTTTCAGCGATTAAATATCTGTATGTTAGTTATATTCAGGCATAACTTATTTATTGAATTTCCTCCCTCAAGCTGAACGCTCGTACATTTCTCTTAGCACTGCTCATGAGATCTTGGGCGAGGCTTTGTCCATCTTCCTTACAAAATTTCTCCTAGTTTTTCTTCAAAACTTCATCGGTTTTGAATGTTTTTCCGCTTTTTTTTCAACTTCTTCTTCATTATCGCCCAAAACTTTTCGATCGGACGAAGTTCTGGTGTATTCGGAACTACATTGACGCCCTTCGCTTCGTACCAATCCATTACATTACGTACATTACATTGCTGTACCGTCCGCACTCGCAGATCGCCTGCCACAACAGGTGCTTCTTTGCGATTTGTAGATCTTTCTCTTTCGAAACTTTTCCGGAACCTCCATGCGGGACGTACCGACAAAAAACTCGTGGCCGGGGATTTCTTTGGTGTCCGCCTTGATATTTCTCGTCGTCCATGAGCCGCTCCAGCGCGCCGCTCGATGGTCTTCGTCTCCTGGAACATCTTCACAACGCGGAACACGGTGGAATGGTGGATTCCAAGCCTTTTGCCGATCCATCTGTGCGTTTGACCAGGATTATCGATCACCGCGCCCAAGATTTGCTGGTGTAGCTCTTCTTGTTTCGACTGCATCTTGAAAACTACTTGACAAATCACGATGTGTGTTCTGCACACATAAACACAACACTCTAAATTAGTATTACCCAAAATTTCATAAATTTTTACTCACGCGATAAAAAGTTACACCCAAAACAAAGTGTAAATTTTTTTCCGAGTCCAATCTTTATTTATCGGGGTGGCAGCGGGAAAAATTATTAGATCCTCAACTTTGAATGATACTAGGAATGAAGCTTTCTTCTCAATCTACTGTGCTTGCTATAATGTGTTGATTAAATAGATCATTAAGCGCTTTGGTCTTAACAGTCCAGTTCTGACAACTGCATCGAGCGTTGACACCAAGAATCTGCACACTTTGAAAGAGTTCAATTTGATTAATAAAAAATATCCGAAATTCTTTAAGAGCGGTGAGTAATAGGCCATCGAAAATTTGTTTCATGAGCAGATAAAGGCAATAATTTGCAAGCACATCGAGGTGGAAGAATCGGATGTTTTGGAAACTTGTTGGAGACAACTGGTATGTTTCAAACGAGCAAATGAGTAGTTGGCTTTTTCTTTGCTAAGACAGCGAATTTTCCCATTATACAAACTGAAGATTTGGTAACTTTTTAGCAAAACTGTCATCTATTGAAATTCTCCGACAGTTTCTGTTGACAATGTTTTTCATGACAACAAGGAATCAAAAGACGTCATTGACGGCTTATCAGAGTTCCTCGGTACCCTGAGAAACGCTTAAAAACAGGAGTGATCGAAATTCGTACATGAAACGATGAAATTTATATTCATACATCATCGGTTTCATCTGTCGCAGGGAGTTCATTTCTGTTTCAACAGCTCGCAACTGTCGTTACGGTATTTGCATCGCTTTGAAAATATGTTCCACCGGATAAAAAAAACTGGTTTCGATCCCTTTTTCCACCCTAATTTTAATATATTGGCGATACAGCTTTTTCACTCCAATTCAGGATAAATCCGCTGAGCAAATAAAATAAATTAAAAAGAAAAATTGCAATTAAATCCCATGCGGGGGCAAAATGACACCGCTTATTTGAGCGATACGCCCGGGGTTTGGGAATGTAAATAAATATAGACCTGCAAACTAGAAATGTGGCATGAAAAAGAACGCCTGCTGTCAAGCTCCGACGGAGACAAAAGGCAGTAAAAGAGAAATTGATCTATTGCACCCCTAATCATAACCGAAAAAAAAATCGAGAGAAAAAAGGCATCCGAAGGGAAAGTGCACCCTCTTTCACAACTTTTCACTATCTGGCGAACCTCAAAACCAGTCAAGCGGAAGAGTATTTCATTATGACATCATCATCGGTGGATCAACTGTTAGTATAGAGCGCACTTCACTCCCCTCTGAAACTAATCGCACACAGCAGCGAAGCAGGACAAAACGAGGATGCAAAGGAAGAAGCTTATTGGCTAACAACTTGTGAGGGTAAGAAAAGCGTGGCGTTATTAAAACAGCCTGGCGAAAGCGTAATATGTTGAGAAAATATTTTTGACGATCCCTTTATTGAGGCATATTTCAAATCGATTGTGAGGTGCATTTTAAGTAAAATGAATTTAAATTAGTCGTAATGGAATGCTGTTTATCTTACTGCAAACGGTGCGCAATATACTAGGGATTCGAGTTTACAAGGTTCTCGTGAGCAAGGGGATATTCTTCTGTTCTTCTTCTTTCTTGTAATCTTAAGCTTATTACATCCACAACTAGTATATTGCCTGCTCTCAACTGAAGCGTTCTAAATGCACTTCACTTCATTAATTGAGAGCTATCGATACCAGAGCCATTTTTGTATGAGTATAAATGCGTAGCAAGTACAATCATACCTGGGAGTTGAACAATTCCTAGCCCATATCGGGAACCCCCTGCAGTGTGGTGAGCTTAGCTGCATTCTAACCAACTGAGCTCAAGGAGGACCCCTCTATCTAACTATTTCGTAACTATTTTGTATGTTTCGCATCAATTACCATAAGGTTTTTACACCTTCTTGGCAATTTCGAAATTCTTCTAAAGATATTCAATATTCCAGACAGAATAACGCTCCAACTTTTTGTACTTGTGTACTTGAAAACGAAGACGTTGTTTTAGTCAAAATTGACTCGTAGTAGAAAACGTAAGAGCACGCAACTAATTTTCCCATAGCGTACTTATTGAAGCGTTCTTCTGACGGTTGAAAACGTCGGGGAAAATATTCACAGTTCGTAGAAACAGACGGAAACTGAAGGTAATTGGATTATGCAAAGATGGCGCATTCAATACTTATATATTCGCTCGGTCAGGAGACACATTAGCGAGTTGATTGCATCGGCCACAGGAAGTGCGTGCGTGGACCTAAGCACTTAGACTTTGGATGAGTAGCAGTGGCAAGACGACTCTGCATAAACCTATCTTTCAAAGGTAAATCTTGTGACAACAATAGATGAATTTCTCCGTTTCGAATTATCCTGGAAGACTCGAAAGAAAGCTGATTTTCGGAAGATTTTTTTCTCTTTTATGAATTCTTAAGTTTACCGAGCATAGAAACGGTCCGAGCACATTCCAGATGATTTTACTATAAGCGGCACTTCAGTTCTTAAAGTGGCCGGCGAAGCGACCGGAAATTGACCAGTGACAGTGATCCATGCACCAGCAAAGATCTGTAGGACACGGCAAGTTGCCAAAGGATCAGTTAAGAAACAGTCAACGATGGTTGTTCATGTGTCGGTATTGATCGGCCCCGTGTTAAGAATGATCGGGCTTGGTGATGGTCACAGTCCTTGAAAAACCAGCACGGCATTTGCATTCAGGAGCGCAGAAAAGTCGTTCCACAAATTCATTCACCAGTATCACAATCAGGACCCAGCAACAGAAAACACCATCAAGTTATAGCATCCTATGAAAGCCCGATTCAAAGTAAATTTGAACGCATTCAAGTGATCGTAACTCAAGAACTAAACAACATACACGGTTGATTAAAACGTCAAACAAAAGGGTATTTATTTTTAAAAGTTATTACATTTTACCGTTTCGAACGCATTGTCGCACTTTACTTGTGATCGCAGCCATCATGATCTGCACAGTCGCTGGTGACACTGTACCGGTGAACTTATTCCACTTTAAACGTATTTGTTGTGCATTTGTCACTTCTTTACCGCATCCTCGAAGTTTTCGCTTGACAATTGCTCAATATTTTTCGATCGGTCTGAACTCAGGGCAATTCGGAGGATTAATCTCTTTGGCGACGAAATTAACATTTTTGCAGCATACCATTCTAGTACCTCGTTAGAGAAGTGGCAACTGGCTAGATCCGGCCAAAACATAACGTTGGTCTTGTGTTGCTGAGTGAAGGGTAAAATCCGCTTTCTCAGACACTCTTTAATGTCAACCTTCGACGTCATTGTGTAAGATGTGATGAAAACCTTGGTTTTAAGGTCACAACTGCATATTCTTTGCCTAATCATTAGTTTCCGAGCAAACTTATCAGCAGAAACAAATTTATACCTGGAAGAGACATCCGTTATTATTATTATTGTTTATTACAGTCAACAGGTAAAATATTTGCCCCAATGACCGGCATCATAAAACTAAAATCACCAAACTACACAATTAATCAAATTAACAAAAATACGTCTAAAACTACACTTATTTGTATCCCTATGTACATTAAAATCAAATACAAAGTAACAACTATTGAAAAGACGACTCATGCTGCGTATTGGCTCATGGAGCCCATAGTTGGTTCTTGCCGCGGGAAGGCTCAGGAATGCATGTGCGCGTAGATTACGGCGGCGTATGTTGATGTCCAACATGCTGAGCAGTCTAGAACTATCAATGTTCCCTTGCAGGAGATCGCCAATAAAACCTGCTTTTGCCACGTTACGCCTTCCATCAAGTGGTTGAAGGTTGATGAGCTGGCACCGACTGCTATAGCTGGGTAGATTTAACGGGTCTCTCCACCTGAGATGACGTAGGGCAAATCGAATGAATTTCCGCTGGATTGCCTCAACACGCTGGATTTCATTCTGGTAATATGGAGACCAGACAACCGAACAATATTCCAGAATAGGGCGAACGATTGCGCAGTAAAGCGATTTCAAGCAATAAACATCCTTAAATTTTTTGGCAAAACGGAACAGGAAGCCTAACTGCGATGATGCCTTAGACACGACGTATGCTACGTGGTCTTTGAAGGTCACTTTGGAATCGATGAGAATCCCCAAATCCTTAACCGTCGTTTCGCACTGCAGCTCAAATCCTGCCAAAGCATAACCGAATTGGTAGAGTTCGCGTTTACGGCCAAATGAAATCACCGAGCACTTGGACACATTCAATGTCATCCGATTGATGCGACACCATTCAGCGAACGCCCCCAGCTGTTGTTGCAGAAAAACGGCGTCTAGTGGATGCTTTATCGCGTAGAACAGCTTCAAATCATCGGCGTATGAGAGTTTTAGGCATTTGAGGATGAGATTGACATCGTTCATGTAAAGCAGGAACAAAAACGGCCCAAGGTGACTGCCTTGAGGCACGCCGGACAAAACTTTAAATGGTGACGAAACGTGATCACCGATTCTGACGGACATACTACGATCGGTTAGGTAGGATCGCAGCCAGATAAGCAAGTTGTTGCTCATGCCTAACTTATCAAACTTGGCTATTGCTATCAGGTGGTTCATTTTATCGAACGCAGCGGAGAGATCCGTGTAAATAGCATCCACTTGATTACCGTTTTCAAGTTGCTTGACCAAGAAAGAGGTGAAGCACGTCAAATTAGTCGATGTCGAACGTTTAGGAATGAATCCATGCTGATCCGGTGAAATATAGTGCGCGTAGCTCTGCACTAGCTTCCGAAGAATAATCATCTCAAACAACTTGGATACTGCACTTAATGCAGCTATGCCCCGGTAATTTGAGACCATTCTCTTGCAACCTTTCTTAAACACTGGGAAAACATATGACTGTTTCCAACAGTTCGGAAATATACCAGTGGACAAAGAAAGATTGAATATCTTTGCTAACGGAGACGCAAGACAATCCACGCACTGTTTCAGTACAAGCGATGGAATGCCGTCCGGACCACATCCCGATGAGGACTTCAATTCCTTGCCAGCTGCAATTACCATGTCATTGGTGATGGCATAATGCATTCCGGAGGCAGGAAGACGGGGCACATTACTGGTGGCGAGCGCGATGTCCTGCGGGTCGAGCAGCTCGTCGGAGAAAACGTTGCTGAATTGGGAACGGAAAATATCGGCAATATCGGCGATGCAATCAGCTTCGAGCAAACCATCCGTCATCGTGGAGGGCAAACCGACTTCCTTCCGCTGATCATTGACATGACGCCAAAAGCTTTTGGGGTTGGACTTAAGGCTTTTTTGTAGACGGTCTTGATGAGCGTTATAGAGATGATCGTTCAATTGCTTGTACTCAGCATTCGCTTCCACGTAACACAATTTTGTGAAATCCGTTCGATATTTGCTGTGCCGTCTCAGAGCTGCCTGCTTCACTCTTTTGAGGCGCTTGAGAGCGGAATTCGACCAAGCTGGTTTAGATGATTGATGTTTCATCCTCACTGGAACAAACTGATCAATGGCATATAGCAGTACACCAGACACTGTCGATGCAGCGAGGTTGACGTCAGAAACATCGAGAATCTCGTCCCAGTCAACAAGTCCCAAGAAATCGTTCATTCCGCTGAAATCGGCCTTACTGAAATCGTAGAAAACACTTTCAGAGGAATCACGGAAGCGACACAATGGATTTACCGCAAGTTTCAAAATTAATGGTGGATGATGCCGACAGATTTTTACTAGCGGTGCTGGTGCTTCAATAACTGTGCAATCCTCACACAAATCGTCACTAACAAAGCACAGGTCAAGCATGCAATTATACTCGTTTTGAACGCCAGTCTGCTGCCTGAGTTGAGCGGTACTATACGCATCAAGCAGTTCTCGTGATGACATGCCAATCGTAGATCGAGAAACGATAGGAAAGTAGTGCCCAAGAGAATTTTGCTGCCAAAAAATCGTGCTTAGGTTGAAATCGCCGATAATCATCACCTTGTCCCTTGGATTCAACTGCGAAACGACCCAGTTCAGCGAGTCAAGATGCTTTTCGATTAGAATTGCGTCATTTACTCGGTCGGGGGGAAAGTAAATCACGCAAACGTAGAGCGAAGCATCGTCGGTAGCCAATGCAACCCATATTTGCTCCACCGATGTGCCATTGGGAGGATTGACCGAACGGGATTTGAATCTGGAATGAACAGCTAGCAGAACACCGCCACCGATACTCTTGTTGCTGTTAGAAGGCGACCGATCTTGTCGATAAACGTTGTAGCAATCGTCAAAGAGTTGATTCGTCGTAGTATTCCCGTTAAGCCAGGTCTCGGTGAGAGCGTAAATGTCATAGCAACCATCACTAAGGGCCAATTGATACTCGGCAAGGGAACTGTTGATCCCACCAACATTTTGGTAGTACACCAGGACATTCGAAGTAGCAGCTGCAGCTTGTCTTGGTCCTCGGGGGGCAGATGGATGAGCGCCCGATTGATCAGCCGCAGGACGAGGCTGATGGTTGTGGCTAGAATGAGTGGTTTCGATCAGACTCTGGACATTCGTAGAAGCAAAGGAATACTCGCCGGGTAGAGGTTGCTGGAAGACACTCTCACAGCATTCGACAACAGGACCAGGACGACTATGTAGAACGACGGCAGCATGTGGCTGGACTGGGTCGAAGGGCTCGAGGGCTTCCAAAGAGCTTCCTACGGCGCGTCCTGGTGTCCGGAGCGGCTGACACTGTGATCTTGCTGTCTCGAAGCGATTGGTCGAAGATTTATCATTACTGTCCAGTTGTTTTTCAGATTGACTTTGAAGAACATCGCTGCAAACGGGGCGGAATTCAGGATTTGGATTTTCAATAATAATATGGTACTTGCCTGAGCAAGCAGGGTGGATGACCCCCTCACCAACACCGAACACAGGAACGGAACGACTAGGTTGGCCGGAACAATCAGCAATGCTAGTAAACCGACGGTGCTCGACTGTGACGGGTGGCTTAGGGGCATCCATCGTGCTTCTTGTCGAGCGTTCCGTTATTGAAAAATGACTATAGGAGGCCCATGACCAGTTGCAAATGTTCATCCGGGGATTTGTTGATAATCCATTTTGACATATGTCTCGTCATCCATTAACATGCAGCCATCAAATCTCGTCAAAACTCGTTCGTATAGAAATCGTGCTCGCGTTTCGGCTACTGAATTCTGTTTTAGGGAGCGATTCGGATGTTTACTAGCCCAACAAGACTGTCGGTTCGTTTTCAAGATTTATTTTAACTGGACTGTCGTTCGACATTCTTACGGCATTCCCAGCCTATCGAAGTCGATTTCTGCGGTGTGTACAATCGAAGGTTCTCCTAGTAAATGATGCAATTCGTGATTCATCCTTTTCCTCATTGTTCCGTGATTTATCTGCACTTCACCATAGACCGAATGCAATACCTTCCGTTCAAATACATTTTTTGTAATCTTAAGGGTGTTTCGATCAAAATTCGACTTAAACTAGACGCATTTCCTTTCATCGTGCATAAAAAACACACCCCTCATTTTGAAGATGTAGCATCATGCCTCTATTTTGATTTTGAGATCAGCACTTCAGTTATCAAAATGTCGTCGAAGAAAGAGAAGCAACGAATCAAAATTTTGCACGGCAAAAATCCAAACTACTCTCACGCCAAGTGGTGACTCCAAATCGCGACGATAAACAAATCACGTCGATAAACAAAACAGTTGTACACGACGATACTGACGAAGATTGATTGCGTGGTACAGGACGATAAAACCTGTGTCAAGGCAGACTTTAAACAGCTGCCTGGATAGGAATTTTACACGGCAACTGGACGGGGAAAGGTGGCAGATATTTTCAAGCACATTAAACTGTCAAAGTTCGCGAAGAAATATCTGGTGTGGCAGCCCATCTGAACCTGTGGCTTGAAGAGCAACGTTTACATTGCGACCGGAACTGTCAACCAGGAAATTTATCTGAGCGAGTGCCTACAAAAACGTCTACTGCTTTTCCAGAAGTGACACATTTGTTCTGTTCTATTTTGGCCGGATTTGGCATCTTGCCATAACGGAAAAAAGGCCATGCCAACAACGTTCAATTGGTGCCCAAGGACAAGAACCCTCCCAACTCACCAGAGCTCCACCCAATCTAACAATATTGGGCCATCGTCGAGCGGAACCTTAATAAGATTCAAAAAGCTGTTGTGAGCAAGATACAGAAATAGGCAAACTGACGTTCTGCGGCGAATAAAGTGGATAAAGAGACTGTACAAAGTCATATGGCAGGTGTTAAACGAAAGACCCTGCAATTTGCATTCGGTAAAAAGGAAGCATCAGTTATTTTTCTCCACTATTCTGTATTAACAGAACTTGGAAAAGCAAAAGAAATGGACTTATTAATAAGAACTTTGAGTATATAGCATCAAAAGCATGTTGCTAGATCTGTAGATAATGCTATTATAATGATCAACAAAAGTTAGCTTAGAATCGAGTATTACACCTAAGTCTCTCACCTGGTTGCATCTTTCAATAGTTTTCTGTCCTAGACTAAATGTTTTTTTATTGTGGTTTGCTTTCTTGTAAATGAAATGGAATTACATTTTTTAACATTAAGTTCTAGCAAACTTTTCTTACACCAGTTGTGGAAGTTGTCAGTTTCAAGTTGGAAAATTTCGAGATCGGTTGTGTCACTGATTTCCATGAAAAGTTTCATGTCGTCTGCATATATAGAAACATGAAGGAGTTTCAAAATGAGCTCCACATCGTTGACAAATAAGATAAACAGAAGTGGACCCAAATGAGACCCTTGTGGCACCCCAGATGTTACGTTAACTATTTTAGACAAACTTCCCTCAAACCTTACTCTCTGTGTTCTTTTTGACAAGTATGACTTGATCCATTCAATAACCTAGGATTAAAACCCAGCCTGGATAATTTAAAAAGCAACAGTGGTATATCAACTCTATCAAATGCTTTACTAAAATCAGTATAAAGTGCTTCTACAAAATTTCCTTTATCCATTACGTTTAATGAAAATGTTACAAATTGTATCAAATTAGTAGTTGTTGATCGTCCTTTTACAAAACCGTGTTGCTTGGTAGTTATTAAAGGTCTTAACCTGTGAGAATATGTTGTCATTAATTAAGGATTCAAATAGCTTAGGAATACAAGACAATATAGCAATACCACGATAATTGTTTATATCAGATTTTCTACCGCTTTTGAATATTGGGATGAGAAAGGATTCTTTCCAAATAGAAGGCAGAGAGCAAGAGTCTAATGATGTGTTGAATAGCCAAAACAACGGTTTAACTAACTCGTTGGAAAGAGATTTGAGAAATATGGGTGGCAAGCCATCAGGCCCAGCCCCTTTGAAGCATCCAAGTTTTGTAGACCTCGTAATATGTCCAGCAGCGATACATTGTTTACTGATATGTCCTTCATTGGATCAGGAAGGTATGAAAAATATTGATAATCTCGTTCCGATTCGTTATGAGATGTATACACGTTTTGAAAAAATCGGCGAATAAATTACTATTTTCATTTGGCGTGCTACCGGTCCTGTTATCTAGATGCATGGTTGAAGGAAAGTTTTTAGCTTTTGTTTCTCTTTAGCAAACTTAAAAAAGATTTAGGATCTGATTTGATGTTACTTTCTACATGTGTGTTGTATTCTATATATGCATGTTTCATTTCTAGGTTCAGTTGTTCGCATATTGAAAGATACGTTGACAGATTTTCGTTGGTCTCATTCCGTTTAAATGCTTTATGAGCTTTTTGCTTTCTATTTTTCAGATTAATAACCTGTCTATTGTACCAAGCTGGTATCTTGGAATTTAGTTTCTTTCTTTGCTTCTTTGGTACTGTATGTTCTAAAATGTCATATATAATACTATAGAATGCATCCACAGCTTGATGCAGGTCATGTTGACGTAATAAGTTTTGCCAGTCAATGCAATTCAATTCTTGCTTAATTAATTCGTAGTTTGCTTTGCTAAAATCGAAGTATGACTCCGCCAAACTATTATCCAACATTGTGGATTTACCATGCACGAATATAGAGTATTCGATTGCAGTGTGGAACACCTCATTCTTCCAAAGTGGAGTGGGTGATTCAATTACGCAAAAATCATCGCTCATATTTGTGAACAATAAATCCAAATAGCAGTTATTTTGATTTTTACACAATTTACCTGATTTAGTCCCATTTCTGCACTTTTTCAAATAAAGTACGGAGATTTTCATTATCACCAACAATCGGAATTAAAAGAGAGTCATTTTCGTCATCTAACATAAAATTCGCTGCTCGTTGATTAAAATCGCCGTATATATGAACACTTACATCTGGCTCTAAGTTTGAAATTATCCTATCGGCAAAATTAAAAAATATTTCAAATGACTCTTTTTCGCATATTCTGGTGGGAAATAAACTGCTGAAAATATGTGAACTTGCTCACCGAAGTTAATTTTTACCCAGACATGGTCAAATTCTTTGTACTTGCAAGAGGAAATTTGCTCAGAATCATACTCAACACTTACGGCTATTAAAACACCACCACCACATTTTTTGTTGGATAATAATTTGTCACGATCATCTCTAAATACATTGAAGCGATTAGCAAAAACTTCTTCGTTATTTATACCTGCATCCCAGCTTGTCTCAGTACCTAAAATTACAGGATAGCTACACGCCTCTACTTGTTTATAAATTTCATTCACTTTGGAAGCACTTTTCATCCTATTAAAATTTTGACAGTAAATTACTAGCTCCTGACTCTTATTTTCACTGTTAATACTAATAGGCTCACCTTCCTGATGTAACAGAAGTCGTCAAAATCAGGAGAACATCTGGTTCTGCAGAAATGTTGTCCTGTAGTTCCTCTAGAGAGTTCGTCAATATCGTGGAAAAGACATGTGTCGGCAGGGGCACATCTCGTATGCTGCAGAGGAGTTCCCCAAGTTAAAATGATTGGTGCTAGCTGGCTCGTCTTCAGAGTATGGGTTTAAAGTTGGTCCTCTTTCAAAACGTATCGTCGGTCGGTAATTAATTGGCGGTCTGGAGAAATGATTTTTGCTGCTGCAAAGAGGTCGCGATCCGGTGGTAAAAAATTCATATTGTAGTTGTTCATGCCATGGTTTCTCGCTTGTATGTTATTCCTATTTCCAAAAACAGTATTTCTATTTGTGTTGTTTTCGTGGTTTGCCATATTTTGCCGTCTTTGCTTTCTGGCTTTGTCTGCATGTTTTTGTTGGGCCAAACGGCGCAATTTCCGCTCATCATACTCAGTCCAGTCGGCTTTCCACACGTTTCTATGTCCAAAATGGCGCCATCCTGAGTTTTGTTTGCGATTATTTAAAGGGTGTCCACGATGAAATTGCCACACTATGAAATTGCTCTAACTTTTTAACCGTTGGGTAGAATTTAATGAAAATTTGGGTGGATATAGTTCATAGTGCATTATTTACATGCTGCAAGTTTTAAAGTCCTGTGTTCAAAACTCGCGCAAATGGAGTCGAAAGAACAGCTCGTGCGTGATAAAATCTTGCGCATTCATCACGAGAACAAGGATTTCTCGCATCGTTCCATCGCTAAAACGTTGGGAATCGCAAATTCCACGGTGTCGCGAGTGATTAAACGGTTCAAGGAACGGTTGACCACCGATCGGAAGCCCAGAAGTGAAGGAAAAAGTATTCCGTACAACACCAAAAATCACAACCGCGTAGTTGGGGCCTTCAACCGAAATCCGAACGCCTCCGTTCGGGATGTGGCTAAGAAGCTGCACCTAAGCCGAAGTGTTGTCTAGAAGGCCAAAACTAAGGCTGGGCTTTCGAACGTTCAAGGTACAAAAGGCCCCTAATCACGATGAGAAGCAAAACAAGTCCGCCAAAACCCGTGCCAGGAAGTTGTACCCTCAACATGCTGACGAAAGTTGAATGCTGCATCATGGACGACGAAACATATGTGAAGGCCGACTTCAAACAGATCCCCGGCAACCTGTTTTTCACGGCCAAGGATAAGTTCAGCGTTCCGGAGCATGTCCGCACTCAGAAGATGTCCAAATTTGCGAAGAAATTCCCTGGTTTGGCAAGCCATCTGCACGTGCGGGAAGCGGAGTGCACCTTTCGTGACCCAGGACACGATGAACGGACAGGTGTACATAAAAGAGTGCTCCAGAAGCGGCTGCTTCCTCTCCTGAAGGCCCACAACGTCCCAACAATCTTTCTGGCCGGATTTGGCCTCATGCCACTACTCCAAGGACGTGCTGAAGTGGTATGCGGACAATAAGGTCAATTTCGTGCCGAAAATGTTCAACCCTCCCAACACTCCGGAGTTCCGCCCCATCGAGAAGTACTGGGCGATTATGAAGCAGCACCTTCTTAAACGACCTAAGGTAGTGAAGACAGTCGAGGAACTGAAGAAAGTATGGGTTTACATGCAAAAAACGGTTGATTCACAGGTTGTGCAGAATCTTATGGCCGGGGTTAAGTCCAAGGTGCGGGCATTTGCGTATGGACTGTAAATAAAATACGAGTAAAATTGTAAAATGAAGTTTAATAGTTATTTCTCAAACCCTGAAAATTTGATGGCAATCGGATGAAAACTCGAATTTTGCGAATCAATTTTGTGTGTGGCAATTTCATCGTGGACACCCTTTAGTTCGACATCCAAACTGGGGTATGAATCAGCTGACGAAGGTGCGACTCTCTGTATTGTTATTAAATTGGCTGATAGTGACTTTAATTCATCGAGAATGTCGAGACCAACTAGAGGGTTTGAGTTCATACTACAACTGGCCGCTGTATCAAGAAACAGCTGACTCAGTTGACTTAGTTCATTTTTTATGTTACGCAGGTCCGTTGACAATTTTGACGTCATTGTTTTCAATGAGGTAAATACATTGTCTTTTGTTGCCTTCATTGCAGTATCAAATACCGAGGTGATGTGGTTTTTTACAGTTACGACACCGCCAGCAAGACTGCTGTTTTTATTGATTGCCGACAGCTCATCTTTCATATTATTGAGCAAAATTTCCATGCCTTCTATCGTGTGTTGCGCAATGCTAGGTTTGTCCATTTGGAGTACAAGTTTATGCATTACCTCCGTATTGGCATGAATTTGCATTTCTAGACCTTTTGTTGATGGGTCAACTGAGATTGCTGCTTCACAAGCTCATTGAACTCGAAATTCGCCGTGATGAGATTTTGACACGAGCTACAACACGGGAGCACATATGACGAAGGATCAATCGTCTTTTTGTCCTTCTTACGGAGAGAGTTACGTTGAACTACTACACCCACGCAAGCGGCATGGAACATTCGCGTACAACCAACACAAGTCCACATGACGGTGTCAACGGAAGAGTCCAACGAGCAAACTTCACAACTCATTTTTGTTTTATTTTAACTTATCGACAAAAAAGCACGCAGAACAAAAACAAACGTATGCAAAAACGGTTATAGAAACAAGAAGCGCGTGACGAGGAGCGAACGCGTGCGAACTGATTGACGACTAATTGGCGAAAAAATCTGCATGGACCCTTACAGGATAACTTAGACAATTTGTCTACTTGGGCTCAAGAGCTAGGTATCTCTACGGAGAAAACCGAGTTGGTAGTTTTTTTCTGGGGAGCATAACCCTAAACAACCAAAGCTTAAAATTTGGAGTAAGCCGATAACTTATTCTATGCCATATAAATATATTGGCGTCTGGTTTGATTCAAAGTGCTCCAGGAGATCCCACATTGAGTCTGATGCGAGCAAAGATCCAGGAAAGGATCAACTTTCTTCGAAAAATTACCGGAACCTGCTGGGGAGCGCATCCCCAAGATCTTCTAACGTTGTACCTGATCACGATTTTGTCGATTATAGAGTACTGTAGTTTTTATTTTCAGTCAGCGGCTAGGTCAAACATAATAAAACTGGAACGTATTCAGTATCGGTGTTTTCGTATTGCAACATGTTGCATTCACTCGACTCACACCATGAGTCTTTTTTTTTGTTGGGGCGTAGAACCACTGCGTCCACTGAGTTGAACTTTTGTGGTAACCATGAGTCTTGAAGTGCTTGCTGGCAAGTTTCCACTCTCAGATCGGTTTACAGAATTATCTCTCCGGCTCCTCTCCAGGTGTGAAGTTATGAACCCCCAGGTAATCAAAATCTTTGAAAAGCTCCTCGAGTTGAATCCTCAAATGTCAGAAGGATGGCAGCCCTTCACCGAATAATCCCAATCGTGTTTGCTTCTCCCCAATTCGGCATTTTGATTCATTTTGATTTATCCCTGAAACAGGAGTTTTACGGAATCTCAGAGCATCATCGTTCTTTGATTGCTCCGGCGATATTTGCTTCAAAGTTTTGCCATGTTGATCCACTTAATCGTTCTTCACTCCTTGTTCCGTATATGTTGCTGAGTTAGAAATTGTTGCCTCACGCATGCCGGATAAGTACTTCGTTTTCACCGATACTCTCAGTTCTATAAAGGCTATCCGTTCCCTGAGGCCGGCAAAGCACTCCTCGTATTTTCTCATGAAACTACAGGAGCTTTTAAGTGCTTTGTCTTTACGTTATTTTATCATCACCTTTGTATGGGTCCCTTATCATTGTTCAATTTTGGGCAATGAGAGAACGGACCCGCCTGCAAAGGTGGGCGCTATGGATGGCGATATTTACGATCGACAAATCGCCTTTTATGATTTTTTTTGCTATCTTTCGTCAACAGTCACTCGTCAGCTGGCAGTATAAATGGAGTAAAGGAGATTTGGGGCGATGGCAACATTCTATCATCCCAAAGGTGTCGAAGAAATCTTGGTTTAGCGGGATGGATGTGGGTCGAGACTTCATTCGTGTCATGTCTCGCCTTATGTCCAATCATTATTCTTTGAACGCTCATTTATACTGACTGGTGCTGAGCGACAGCAATCTCTGTGAAGGTGGACAAGGTTACCATGATTCATATCACGTTATTTGGTCATGTGCTGAGCATTGCGGAGTCAGATATGACCATAATAATTCCCTTCGGGCTCGAGGTAGACAACCCAATGTATCGATTCGAGATATTTTGGCTGTAATTGATCTTGAGTTTATAAAACTCATTTATGTGTTTTTGATTAACATTAGCCTTAGATTCCAGTATGTTTTACCTGTGTGTTAACTATACGTTTTTATTCGGCGTTTGAGTGCTTGTGTTTATCTTTACTGCTCAAAAATGTTTAAGTCCAAAGAAAACAATAAGTTGTTTAGTTATATTGTTGGACAATTTAGAATTGAAAATAAATGTGTTATGTAAATCTTATATTAAATTCCGCCTAGCTTCCCCTCCGTTAAATTGTCACTCCTACTAACCTCGAGACGGCCGCGAGTAATCGGTTTTGTCCCCATAACCTTAGTATTAAAATATCCGATGTACATAAATATGAAAATTTGCTCTGTTTAGTTGTTTCGATTGAGTCTGAACAGATAAATAATTTATAAAAAAAAATCTTATTTAGGAAAATGTCAATTATTGATAATGGTGACTAACATACTTATATACCTTATTATTATATGACCAGGCAAAGAAAATACATCAAATAGATCAAACTAAAATAAAAATAAAAATCTTGATCGTTCAACAAATTATTGTAATTTTTATTCCTATCAAAACAAAAGAATGGCTCAAATGGCAAATACCCAAATCACTGCATAATAAAGAGGAATAAAGTGCTGATCCACTCTCCGTTGAGAGATTGAGAACTGTTATCCCACATTTACAAAATCAGAAATCATAACGAAATGTCCGACAATGTTTCAATTTTATGCAAAAATTACCATGATAATGACGATACAAAGTCCACCATGCATGCCCTACGGTAATTACTGCTCCAATCCAATGATATAAGCTAAAATAAATTAAAATCACCCCGATCCAATGCATCAGTAATGAGGCGTCTGTTGGCGGTTGATACGTAATATCAAGGGGATGAGGATTTTTTTGTTTGTTTGCAAATTCATCGAATCTGGCTGCATTTTTCGGTTGCATCATCATTGTACCAAATTGATAAATTTTATCGGCGCAAAAATTCGAACGATGCGGCGGAAATCAAAGTTTGACCACGCGTGAGACTGTGGACAATCATTGAAGCGATGGTAAATTACCGAGCCTCAACCAATTTCATTGGTTTTGGTTTAAAGGGAAGTAAATCAATCACTTTATTCTGCTAACAAATGACAAACAGCACGGTTTTTTTTTCTGTATGACAAAAATAATAACTGTTTCAATTTCATTTATAACTCCAAAAAAATATACCTTGCCCAAAATGTTAAGACATGCGTTGGGCTACCGGACCATCAATGATTGGAAATAAATTTGCGGCCCCAACTATGGGGTCGAAAATACTGGATGCCTCCATAGGAACAGTCTTCTGCCCAAAAAACATCAATGCTGAATAACTGTGTGTTCGAACAAATTTGGAGAAGTTAGTCAGCTTTCTAGAAGATCAGGCTGTAAGACTTCTCTAAATTTGATCGAACAAACAGTTTTTCAGCATGGAGTTTGTTTGGTTGAATTCGTTCAGGTTTCTTTTGGGATCCCTTTCGGCCATTTCCAGTTGGATTCTATGGGAATGCAAAAATAGTCCACTATAAAGAACTCTGGATGTTCTTGAAGAACACTAAATTGAACACTTAGTATTAAAAGTAAGAAAAAAAAATAAGGAGAACAAGAAGAACTGCAATCAGACTGTACTTTTTTAAAGTAAATGTCAAATATGTGTGGTGAAATGGTGGGCAGCCGCTCTTAATAGATCACTTTCAATTTGAATTCTAATTACACGTTACAATCCATTTTTGCTCTTGTTGTTCATTCGATAATACATTCTAATAGCTATAAGATCATCCAGAACCAGGTTAGTTTTGCTTACTGTTTCAATAAACTAAAAAGTATTTTTCTGCCAAAAGGAAAACCCGAGATACGATATCCTGATATAACATAAATTTATAATATTGTCAGTTCTACTTATAACATTTTCGGTACCTTTGGATATGTCAAGGCCCTGTACTTCAATAAGGTCAAACACACTTTAAAAATGAAAATGAAATGAATGAAATGAAAATTCAAGATATTCTTTTCTGAGTCAATTTTTATTGAAGCAATGTTGAATTTGTTATTGATTTGTATTGAAGCAATGAGAACCTTTACGACATATAAGCTGGCAGCATCCCTCTTGTGCTAAATAACGAGCTTGAAACATTCCTCAAACGGATCACACGCGGCACGCACGTGGTCCATCGGCATCACGTCCCAGATCTTAAAAATGAGCTTCTTAAAATGGTTCATAGTGCTCACTTCATGTTCGCTCTGCTTGAGCAACGTGTACGACCATAATTAAAAGTCTAGGGAGCTGGGAGGCCACAACGTCTTATCGAAAAAATGAGTCAAATTCCTCCAACTCCACGCTTGTACGATATTTGCCGTGTGGACCAGTGCACCATCCTGTTGAAAGACGTAATGAACCTTTCCGAAGAGGTCTCGAAGTGCCGGGTGAGTGAGAACTTCCCACGCCGTCAAACCATCACCGACGCGGTGTTCTGGAACCGCGGAATGTTTATATGGGACGGGGGGATACTGGTCAACGTCGGCGCCCACAGCAAAAAGCTTCTCATTAGAAAACACGAACTCGTGACCTACGTGCCGCGAAAGTATTAGTTCAGCTCTGTCCAGCCCCTTCTTCGTTGTAACCTTTGGTACGCCGTTTTCCTTGCGTTTCTTGTACGTCTTGTATCGCAGGTCTTTCGTCATGATAGAGTGGGCAGTCCCGATCGACACATCTAGGTCAGCAGCGGTCATCCGGAACGAGCGGGTCATTTTTCGGCGTACCTGCTCCCTCACTACCTTGATGGCTGCTGGCGTCCTCGCCGAACGCAGCCGCCCGTATCTCGCACGGTCCTTGGCCAAGCCCGATTCCGGTACTGACGGATCGTAGTATAGATGAAATTCCACTTCACTCTGTGGAATTTCAACCGCCTCCATATATCGCCGGGTCGCTCACCTCTCGCAAACAACTTTACTAGACGTCGCGGTACTTCTATATCGTGCGCGGTAAACAAACAACAATTCACAGCAAGTCGACACTATGCGTGTCTGTTAACCTATATATGAGGCTAAAACTGTTGTCAATGCCAATACACATAATGTACATGGTGCGCACCTACACAACGATGAAAAGCTGTATTTGAACTTATTGAACAAGTAAAGTCACGACCATACAGGGGCTGCAGAAAATAATACAAAAAATGTTTCTATTTCTTTCAAATCCAATTTTCAACTAATTCATGCAATAATATCAACATTTTCGAAAGCAGTTATCTTTATAAAGTCCTTTTAAACATATTTATTCAATGTGACCTCCATTTTTATTAATAACATCCTCGAGAAGACGCCGGAAGTCAAAGCATGCCTTTCGGACGTAGTCCTCTGACATTGACTGCCATGTGCGTGTTATGGTTGACTTCAGGGTTTTCACACTAGGGTGTGATGTTTTGCAGGCTCGTACTTTAACATATGCCCAAATTCAATAATCCAACGGATTAAGATCGGACTGCTAGGGGGGCACAAACCCTTCGGCCAATACTTCATGTTATCGTTCAACCATTGTTGGGTTCGATTGGACGTGTGACACGGCGCTCCATCCTCGGAGAAGTTGGCCTTCACCCAGGGAAGCACTTGGTCCTTTAAAATACCGATATACACTTCGGTATTGATTTTAACGAACAGGATTATCATTTCTTCCTTCTTCAACAAGGAAAGCAATCTCTTGGAATGAGTCACTCGTAGTTCCTTGACCCGATCCGTAATCAAGTGGCGTTTAACTCTGGCTCTGGAAATTGCATGCAGGTCTTCTTTGATGATTCTCCGCATGGATTTCTCCGAAATATTGGTTCCTTTGCAAGTTTTTTTACCTTATGGAACTGGTCGCAACCCGGTGCGAGCAATTTTTGCACGGACCGATTTGATCACGTTCGGCGTGCGTGCAGAGCGTGGACGTCCGCTTCCCGGCTTCCGCTGCTTAGGATCGGTAAACTGTTGCTTAATGGCACACTACCACCTTGGCAATCTCTTTCGGCTTCTTCTGGGCGAGCAACAAACTGGTGATCACATCTTTCGCGAACATTTTGACGAATTTGCAACAAAACAAATAGAATGTTTGGATGCAGCACTTGAAAGTTAATATAAACAAATACACTTTCCTCAGAAATTAGTCACAAGCTACACGAATTAACCCAATACTCAAGTTTGAACATTTTCGCATTATTTTCTGCCGCACCCTGCAAAAATATTCAGGCACACAGTTAGCAACTGGCTTCAGTATTTTTGAACATTTAGGGAGCTTCTGCTTCAGTCTCCATCAAAATCCTGTCAGATAATCTGCAGTGATGTGGGCTTCTTGCCATTTTAAATAAGTTTTGTTCAATTTATTGTCATTTGTCTCCTATCTACGGTTCATTTGCATTACATTTAAAAGTTGGTGCATTTATGTTTCCATATTTCACCTAATTCTTCTTATTTCAATATGACGATTGGAAAAAATCACTGTTTCGCCAAAAAGCCAATTTATCTTCTCAATGACTACTATCAAACTAGTTGGTTATGTTTTTTGTCGTTTTGAATACACATGACTTCCCTCGATGCCGATTTGCCGTTTAATGCATTTACTGGAGGCAGAATGGTTTTGAAATGCTTTCTCAACTGACCATAATAAGATAATATGAATGAGTCCTAAAACGGCATTTCAAATCAGCATTTTACAGGTTCATAAAGACGAAATGAAACCGTTGATAGGGGTAAAAGGAATTTAAGAAAACAAGGTTTTATGATTGTTGTTAACCAGCTATGTAGGTTTTCATAAACTTGACGAAATATGAAACCTATTGGCGCCTCATGGTGGTTGGAGGTTGGAGCTGTCGTGCCCTTGGTTTTGGCCATTAACAGCCGATGGGCGTCACCCCATGGGTTCGCGTTGGCTTTCGAACAGAGACCCTCGAAGCAGGCTCGTTTGATGGCCTTTATCTCTTTCTTGAGTGCAGCCTTAGCGGTGGCTAGCACCACGCAGTGCTGCTTTCATAGTCCAACCACGCTCTTTGCATCCTGCTTCTAGCTCGGTGGCAGGTTCTTCGGAGGTTGATGTAGCCATCCTCCACTCTCCAGTTGTTCAACAGCGCAGGGCTGCAGAACGTCACATCAGAATCGACTCTGCTCTGTTTCTATGGTAGGCATTGTTAGTACCTACGTTAGCCAGATCTACGTAGAGCCTGGACAGGGCTTCAAGCAATATCTGGCCCCTTGGGTTGGTAAGGCGGCTACCCCACTCTAACGCTCAGACATTGAAGTCGCCCGCTACTACCAGTGGGCTATGGCAAGTTAGCTCCGGTGTCATCCAATCTACCATTTGTGAGAACTGGCCAATCGACCATCTCGGTGGTGCATAGCAGCTGCATATGAACACTCCATTCACTTTTGCGATCGCGAAGCCCTTGTTTGAGGTGGACAAAACCTTCTGGACTGGGAACTTGCCCGTCATCCATAGCACCGCCTTATTTATTTATTTATTTCGTCAATCATCATTGTAGACTACATATACATTTACATTTATTCATTTATATTTACATTTGTATAAAGTTAGTATCTATGAGGTATAACTCTTGCAGTCAATTTTTTTCTTATTGCCGCTTTAGGCATAGTAAAATCGATTATTTCACAATATTCATTATATATGTTCATCATTCTGTTCATTAGTCTATTGCTAGCATAAATTGTTCTCTGAGGCCTTACATGAAATAGATTTCTGATTCTTAAAATGCGTGATGGTGCATAAAAGTTCAAACTTTCTAAAAGGTTTGCCGAATTTATACGCTGCGAGATAACATTATTAACAAAACAGATCATAGCAATTTCTCGTCTTTTCTTCAGTGATTCAATATCAATTAACATGCAACGAGACTCATACGAGGGAATAGGAAATGAATTCCAGCCTAGTTTTCTAAGAGCAAATAACAAAAATTGTTTCTGTACAGATTCAATACGACTAATGTATGTTTCTTGTTATGGAGCCCAAACAACAGAGCAATATTCGAGAATGGATCTTACGTACGTTACATAAAGTGTTTTGATAGTATATGGATCCTTAAAATGATAACTGAACCTTTTGATGAGTCCTAACATATTATTTGCTTTGAGAATTGTTGCATTAAAATGATCTACAAAGGTCAGTTTAGAATCAAGAATCACTCCTAAGTCTCTAATTTTATTGCATCTTTCAATTAACTGATTTCCTAGATTATACGTGAAATCATGTTGAGTAAGTTTTCTTGAATATGATATGATGTTACACTTTTTTTATATTAATATCAAGCAAACTTTTAGCACACCATTTGTAGAAGACATCAATTTCACTCTGAAAATGTTGCAAATCTAACTCACTACAGATTTCCATATTCAGTTTCATATCATCAGCATAGATGATAACGTTAAGATGATTTAATACAAGATTAACATCATCAACAAAAAGAATAAATAAAAGAGTTCCTATATGAGATCCCTGTGGAACTCCTGAGGCAACATTAACTGATCTAGAGATCTTTCCTTTGAAACGTACCTCCTGTGTTCTATCTGTCAGATAAGATTCGATCCACTTTAATAGTGTCCTGGTTAAACCTACTCGCTTAAGTTTGAAAAGTAGCAATAGAATGTCAACTCTATCAAACGCTTTGCTGAAGTCAGTATATAAAGCTTCCACAAAATTTCCTCTATCCATTGCACCATAGAAAATTCTACAAATTCCAATAGATTAGTAGATGTTGATCTGCCTTTGAAAAAACCATGTTGATTATTCGAAATCCGATTTTTTACCTGGTTGAATAATTTTTGATTTACAATCGGTTCAAACATTTTAGGAATGCTTGAAATGATTGCGATTCCTCTATAATTTTTAATGTCTGATCGTTTACCAGATTTAAAGACAGGTATTTATTAAAAATGATTTTTTTCCAGAATAGTGGAAAGTCTCCTGATTGAAGTGATAGATTAAAGAGCCAAAACAGGGGTTTAACAAAAGAAGTTGCTAGTTCTTTCAATAGTACTGGAGGTATCCCATCTGGACCAGGTCCTTTTCCAGCATCAAGGCCTTTAAGTGCCATTAAAATTTTTTGAACAGTGATGTTTTCATCTGATACGTCATTTTGATGCTCAGGTAGATAGGAAAAATAGTTGAGGTCAAGAATATCGTTGGATTTCTTATAAATATTTTGGAAAAAGCGTGCAAACTGATTACAAATGTCTCCGCTTTCAGAACCATCAAACTCTTCAAACTGCATGCGGGAAGGAAAGTTACACGTTTTCATTGTTTCCTTCGTGAAGTTAAAGAACGCCTTTGGATCGGATTTTATATTATTTTCTACTCTTGTATTGTACCTTTCGTATGCTGATGATATTTCTGCATCAAGTGTTCTACAAATATCTATGTATTTATCTAAATTTGGTAAACTTTTGATTTTTTTGTATGCTTTGTGAGCTTTTTGTTTTCTGTTTTTGAGATTTTTGATTTTACGTGTATACCATATCGGTGCTTATAGTTTGTTAGTATTCTCTTCTTTTTCTTTGGAACGTAATCGTCAATAATTGCACATAGATTGTTACAAAATATGTCAACGGCCTTGTTCATGTCTTTTTCATTTTTTAAAAGGTTCTGCCAATCTATATTTGTTAGTTTTCTGTTAATTTCAGTATAGTTTATGTTTTTGAAATCGTAAACAAGTTCATAATCAGTATCTTCTGGACGTTGCCTATGAGAATCTGAGAATAATGAATATTCGATAGCAGTATGAAATTTTTCATTCTTCCATAGTGGGTCTAAAGCTTCGTCAATGCTAAAATCTTCAGTACAATTAGTAAAAACAAAATCTAAATAGCAGTCAAGCTGGTTCCGAACATGATTAATTTGATGAAGTCCTAGGTGGCTGATTTTATCAAAGATAAGTTGTAAAGTTTCATTTTCAGCTATAATTGGAAGCAGTAAGGATTCGTTATCCTTATCGTGAATAAAATCAACTGTTTTCTGGTTAAAATCTTCATAGATGTGAACCTTGGTTTGAGGCTCCAAAACTTGAAATCTAGATTCCGCGATGTTTAAAAATTTGTCATATGAAGCTTTTTAAGCCGTATATGGAGGAAAGTAAACAGATACAAAAAGATGAAGTTCGCCATTCATCGTTACTTTTACCCACACGTCTTCAAATTCTGTATGTTTTTCACTAGGGATTATTTCGGCTTGGAGGTTTGCATTGACGGCAATAAGCACACCACCACCGGATTTTTTCTCTGATAATGTCAAGTCACGGTCACATCTGAATACATTAAATTTGCTACCGAAAACTTCCTCACTTTTGATTTCATCAGACCAACTTGTTTCAGTTCCTAATATGATATCGTAAAGACAACCGTTAATTTTATTCCGAACTTCGTTAATTTTTTGTGCACTGCGCATACGATTAAAATTTTGACAATAAACTATTGTTTCAGTTAATTCTATTTTATTATACACACAAGACTCACTTGAAGAATGAGGAATTACCTCATGTGGATCAGCTTCCTCAAATAAACGCGTCAAATCTATGAAGTCTTCCTCTGAAGAGGGCGTCAGTTTCGGCGAAAACACGTATGTCTACTGGGCCATACAAGATAAGTTTGAAGGGACGCTCGTTGGATACGGATTTAAGGTTTCCCCTTTTGAAAATTGAATCTGCGGTACATAATTACACGGTGGTTTGGAGAAACGATCTCTTGCTGATGCGAGAAGCTCTCGATCAGTCGGAAGGATATTTAAACTGTTCTGGTTTCTGAAGTTGAGATAGCTAGAGTTGTTGTAGTTGGCGTTGTTGGAATCATAAGCATTGATGGGTTTTTTCCAACGTGTTGTATCGATTCATGTTATTGGCGTTGAAGTGAACGTTGTTCACGCATGGATTATGTTGGTTAGAGTTGTAGTTGATTTTTGTTATTTTTTGTTGCTTTCTGCGTTTTGCCGCTTTGTCGGCAAGTTTTTGTTGCTTTAGGCGACGTAGTTTACGCTCATCATAGTCGGTCCAGTCTGCCCTCCATACCTTCCTGGTACCGAGTAGGCGCCACCCAGAGTTGTCGCTTAGTTCAGTTTCCAAGCTGGGGTACGAATCGTCTGGCGGAGGCAAAGGGACAATACTCCGTGATGATGATATGTTTGCCGATAAGGATTTTAGTTCGTCTATAATATCTAGCCCGAGCATAGAATTCGCATGCATATTGCAGCTAGCCGCTGTATCTAAAGACAATTGATTTAGTTGACTAATTTGATTGTTTATATTGCGCAGGTCAGTTGATAATTCTGAAGTCAACGCTTTTATCGATGTATGCACATTTTCCTTCGTTGTTGACATCGACGTGTCAAATAACGAAGTAACGTGATTTTTAATGGCAACGACACTGCCAGATAGACTATTTACCCTTGTAGGCCGGGCACTTGGGACCTCCCGTGACGTACTTGTCGTCTGGTTTCCCAGAGCACGTCATGCACCTTTCCCTCCGTACCTTTGGCATAAATCGCTCCTATTAAGGCCTTTACATTCCCACAACATATGCCCACTCTAGAGGCACTTAAAGCACGCCTTGAGCGGCTGGTGCAGACTCAGTTGGCAAACACGTGGAGTTTTTCCACTATCAGGGCCGAGTCTATGGCGGCAACCGGCAGTCGTATTGTTGCCACATGAGTCCCAAGTGGACTCTTTGCAGCCGTTTAGCTGATGAGGCTACCTCAACCATAAGCCTTGATGGCCGTACAGATTTCACCAACCTCCGTGATCTCGTCCGAGTTTTTACATTGCAGAGTCACTAGCGTGGCTCGGACACGTACCTCCGCTCCCGCTCGTAGGTGCCTATACGGCTAGTTTTTTGTACGCTGGGCTCTTCGGCTTAGTGTTCTTCTCAAGCTCTAGGATCATTTCGTCGGTGTGAGTACGGAGGATACTCCATACGTCGGATGCTCCGTACGTCAGCGCTCAGATCCGTGAGCTTAGCACCGCCGCGCATCGCCTTGAAGATCTCGGAGTGCTTAGACTCTTCAGTTTTCACGATGAGGGCATCACTGCGGTTACGCTTTCAAGCCAGACTTCGGTACGCTTGTTCTTTCTGAGAGGGTCATCGCTTCCTTACCTCTGGAAGGGTCATCTCTCGTCCCTATTTTTTTGTCCCGTTCATTACTGGGACCGACACTATCGCTTGGGCCACTCTTAGCGTGTGGGGTTTCGCGCACCACCGAGATGGTGTTGGCGCTATTGGCGCCTTTGCGGTTTTTCCCGCATTTGCGACTTTTTCCGCCTTTGCGGCTTTTTCCGCCTTTGCGGCTTTTTCCGCCTTTGCTACTCTCGCCCGGCTAGAAAAGCCGGTCGATGGAGATGGAACATAATGAGGGCCTGCCACGGTTTTAGTGGGACGGAGACATACTATGCCGCATGAATCTCGCCATTTCCTGTAAGTGTCTCCCGACAGTACTAAGAGAGACGACATAGGTGCCAGCACGAAACCGTGGTACCGTGAAAAGATTCCGTAAATCAGCCAGTTTCCGTAATTGGGGTCTAACTGACATTGATCCCAATGCGCCGTGTGGCGCAACCTCTACAGTTCGTTTACCCGTTAGGTTCCTTTATCCGTTAAGGGGGAACTTAACATTTCCAAGGAGCACTGTGTGAAGACGAACTGCACCACACCTCTATGCTGCTGTTGTGGAGGCTATTGTTTTTGCCTATGTGCCTCCGTGCTGTACACAAAACACCGGTTGCTGACTGGCCATGGATGGGGCGATGACCGTCACTGCTGCGATAATGCTGCTGGTGTTACCCTTTTTCCATCGGGTGTGATATGAGCGAACCGGATGATACCTGGACAGAACATCCGTCGGACTCGGCCGGGAATGTCTGCTTCTCTCTAGGAACGCTCGGCTGGGTTTCGGCGGTTGAAAACAATCCACTATATTACCACTAGAATCAATACCCGCGTGGTTTATTGCGGGGTTGTAAAGAAACCTAGTGCGGAGTGCGAAAACAAAACTTGACCGAAGCACTTCATTGGTAACATTTTGTTTTTAATAATAAAGTTACATTTTCATCAGAACAAAAAATGTCACCTAATAACAATGAGATTCCTGGTATGGTCAGGTCCAATAAATTTTCCAAACTAAAACAATCTTACAAGATTACAGTTTTTCAGTTTTTTTTATAGAGTGTACATCTCAGCTCGAGGTATTGAGATATATTTAAGTGTGGTCGTCGAAACGAATTTGACTCTCGATGTCATGTAGAAGGGTGGTTGGTTGTTCCCCTCTGCTTTTTTAAGATACTGAAGTAATAATATATTTCTGTTTTATAATTCGATTATTTTCCGGCAGCCGTTTTCCGCACGTGGTGACAACCACCGACCCCATGAAGACGACTCCACCACCTGCACCCTACATATCGCATTCATTAACACCAACCAACGGTGTTACTTCCCGTATGAAGAAAGACATTACCAAAGGTTTTTTCGCCTCAGGAAAATTCCACCGACTTATACTGGGATTGAACCTAGACCCCCCACTTGGGTACCAAGTAGCAGTCATGTTTACCACTACACCATCGGCGCGGGCAAAGTTATATTATAATTATCATAACATTACGATCAGATTGAACATACACACTACCAAAATGTCAAGTAAATTTCTGTCTCCTGAGACCGACACATGCGAGCGTCCTTTAGCACATAAGAAAAAGTTTAAGGAGATGACGAAATAAATTCAATCAAACACATCTTTCGTCGAATTGCGTATGTGTCAGTCTCGGGAGACACGATTTTACATGAAATCTTTGTTTATGTTCCCCGACTTTTTACAAACATGAATTACTCGTCTCATGTAAAATTCAATATATGTAATTGTTTAGATAAAAGTGAAATGTACCATGCCAAAGCGTAACGCTAGCATTTTCGGAAATTTTTACATGAAACTCAATAGCATTAAATAGAAACTTAGCCTTACCATGAATCAGTTGACAAAGAGATCAACTCCTGATTATACTCTGCATGGCATTTGTCGTGATAGGAAATGAGCTACACAGCCCCTTTCTACTCCTCACGCTACGGAAGTTCCTGCGACACCGACTAAACCAGTCAAACTGCCTAATGAATTCTTCATCGCTTGAAAACTGCTAATCGGAAAGTGTCAACCGATTCGTCACGATTGCCTTTTGCATATTTTATCGAATCGGTCAGCCCTGTGTGACGATCCAACAACCTGAAAGCATCGAGTGTGTGACGCAATACTCGGTAAGCGATCGAAAAGTTCTCATCGCCATCAAACTGGACACTTTCGATGAATTATAGAGTCCAACCTGCAAACAATAATAGCTAAGAGAACAACGCATATCCGTCCGTCAGGTGAAGCAATCTAGGCATAACATCACACACGAGTCCGTCAGCCGAATTCTATTAATCAGTTGGGTTTTTCGAAGCTGTCCTGGAAAGTTTATTCCTGAAAATTGCAAGCAAATGTCCGTCATTCACATTTTATACAGGTGGCTGTTATTTTCCCTCCCGAGAGACAAAGGATGAGTAAAGGAACAGTAAGGATTACGGCAAAAAACGACTCACCCTTTTAGGCAAATAGAGGAAACATTTTTTTAGGGGAAAACATTTCATTTCAGTTGGATTGCTTTAATTAAGTATGGAACTAGATAAGTTATAACTTTCAATAACACTAACATAGGGAAACAGAAATGAAAAGTTGCTGAAACTCATTTATGCTGAATCATTTACGATCAGATGTTTGTTTATGGGATTCAAGTGGCAAACAAGCTTCCGGGAAAATAGATTCGGTAGATGGTTGTGGTTCAATCAATGTTTGCAGCCTAAATAACAAATTTGATTGTTGGTTAGGCTTTGTGAACAAATTACGTAACGCATGAAGGGGAGAGGGGGGTTGAGCAACCGATACTTATTGTGACAAATGGGGAAGGGGGTTTTAAAATCGGCACGTAACAAAATAACCAATTTGAAAAATAAATTAAATGTGAATAACCAATTGAAAATCAATATAATTTCCTGTGTGCCTTAGTAAGTAGCAAAGGGTTAATTCATACTAGCTAGGATCTATGTATATTATTTTTGCGAAATCCCCACTTTCAATACGTTAAATGAAAGCTTTAAATCCATATTTTGAAGGAAAAATATCAAAACTGATCCAAAGCTTTGTTTTTATATTATTAATCCTTATGTGATCGACAAGGTACCCGGGTAGCTTTTCGTGTTATACATTACTAAATTTCATAGTTTATTTTAAACTAGGAAGCTGAAATTTAGTGACATCCTAAATATAGTTGGAAGGCAACTTTTTACATAAAAACATTTCGTATAGTAGCAAGGGGTGCCGAAGGGGGGGACCTCGATTTTTTTTACCCCTTAAGTGATCGACAGGGTACCCGGGTACCCACCAAATTCATATGATCATAACTCTGGCCTTCATTGACCGATTATTATTCTATTGGCACCGTTAGATTCCAAAGCTCATTGGCTTAATGGAAATTATAGGCAATGACCATTTGAATTCATCTGGTTCCCGTAAATTCGGGTTACCGGGGCTGTGTTCCTGTACGGAGACACAATATCGGAACATCTATTGAATTTGCATAAATGGATATCAGAATGTTAGGAATAACTCCTAGAAACCATTTTTATCCTATTGTGGGACATATGCCAACTTGTTCCTGGAACGGCCATTCTGTAATAGGTTCCTGTGGGCCTCGAGTGGCCATGAACATTTTCAGTAGAAACCCCTGGCAATATGGGTATCAAAATTCATGAAATTTCGCCAGTAGGCTATTTCTCAACGTTTAGTGGCCATATGATGATTTGTTCTCGGTCCGGTCAATCCGGAACAGGTTCCCGTAGGGCTTCGAGTGGCCATGAAGATTTTCAGTAAAAACCCTGTCAATATGGGTATCAAAATTCATGAAATTTCTCCAGTAAGATATTTCTTAACGTTTAGTGGCAACCTGATGATTTGTCCTTGGACTTGTCAATCCGGAACCGGTTCCCATGAGGCCTCGATTGGCCATGAACATTTTCAGTAGAAACCCTTTCAAAATGGGTATCAAAATTCATGAAATTTCGCCAGTAGAATATTTCTTAACGTTTAGTGGCAATCTGATGATTTGTTCTCGAAATTGTCAATCCGGAACATGTTCCGGTAGGGTCTCGAGTGGCCATGAACATTTTCAGTAGAATCCCCTGGCAATATGGGTATCAAAAATCATGAAATTTCTCCAGTAGGATATTTCTCAACGTTTTTTTGTGGCTATCTGATGATTTATCCTAAGACCTGTCAATCCGGAACAGGTTCCCGTCAGGTCTCGAGTGGTTCTGACCATTTTAAGAAGAAAACCTTACAATGTGGTTATCAAAATTCCAACGTTTCTCAACGTGTTGTAACCAGGTTTGTCCATGGCCACTCGAGGCCTCACGGCAATTTGATTCGAAATGAATGTTCCGAGGACGAATCATCAGATGCCAAAAAACGTTGAGAAATAGCTTTTTGGTAAAATTTCAAGAATTTTGAAGCCCATATTGTCAAGGTTTCCTTCTAAACATGAACATGGCCAGTTGAAGCCAAACGGAAACCTGTTCCGGTAAAACAGGTCCGAGGACAAATCATCAGATTGCCACTAAACGTTAAGAAATATCCTATCCTCCTACTACCAGATGAATTCAAAAGGTTATTGCAGATAATGTCCCTGAAGCCAATGAGTTTTGGAATCTAACGGTTCCAAAAGAATTAAAATCGGTCAATAATAGCCAGAGTTATAATCATTTGAATTTGGTGGGTACCCGGGTTCCCTGTCGATCACTTAAAGGTGTTTTTTTTGTCGATCACATAAGGGTTAATCACGTTTGACATAACTGGAACACTGCACCAATTATCACCATAGTTTTAAATTTTGGTTCCTTTAATGGCCAATCGCATGTATTCCTTATGGGAGTGGCCATAATAGAAACACATTTATGGCCAAATGGAGCAAGAAAGCTAAAATTTTAGGGAAAATGGAAGTCTCTCTTTTGATTTCAGACCAAATTCTAAATCTTCGATAGATGTAGACGTACTATTTAAATGTGATCTTCTAAACGAAAGGTATCTTATGACGATTTATATCACCAATCGGTGCAATTGTCCATCAACGGTAATTGAAAAAAATATATTGTTATTTATATTAGAACCATTGAAATAATAAGAAATTTTGTTAAATTTGTTGTAGATTGTTGAATTTGAACAAAGTTATTTTGTTGAATAAATAATAATTTCTATTGGAAATAATAATTGATTAACAACATTGCATTCGATAACAAATTTTGTTTGTGATGATATATCAATTCATTATAGTAAAACAATGGGTGGTTTGATTTAATACACAAGAAATGTTGATTCTAATTATTGCGTTCAATCACCCAATATGCCTCTGCATGTAGCCTGCATCAAATGCACTTGTTATTGCCCCTTTTGTTCTATGTTTTTGCCGTCATGAATTAGTTGTAAGCAACCCTTATTCATCCACTGCACGGCAAAAGGAAAACTCTGATTAGTATATTTAAAAAATAATAATAATTAGATTATAAAATTGCAATAGGTTAACATTTTTGCATTGCATAAAATGCTGTTGCAATCTTTTAACTAGATTTAAGTGATGTGAATTATACTTTTTTTTGTGATACTTTAAATAATTGAAAGACATTTGAGTAAACTTGTTGAACTAATATTTGTAACAGTTTTAAAAACATCCAGTAACCTGAATAAATGCAGCACAATGAGTGCAATGTGTTTTGTATTCTTAATAAGGGAACGTCCATTTTTTACGTCACGCAAAAAGTGACTTTTTATACCCCCCCCCCCCCCCTTGTCAAGTATTTTTTATGGACCTTCAAATTTATTTGTATGGATCGTCACGTTTTCCCAACCCCCCCCCCCTTCCATGGACCTTCCATAATAGCTTTTAGTTACTTAAATGAAATTAAATTCAAGTAACCCAAATGAGATTTAAACATTAAAACCACTACAATAACAGTTTTGTGATGACTTTATAGCAATTGAGAAATATGGTGGGGGGGAGGGTGTGTCCGTGAGCGTTGCGTAATCAAAGGCGGAGTCTGGTCACGTGTTACTTGTTGTTACATAGGGGGGTCCTAAATCGCGTTTTTCTACGTTACGTAATTTGTGCGCAAAGCCTTATATTCTTGTCCATATAAGTGTATTTATAATCGCAATAGGGAACGTCCATTAATCATGTCACGCAAAAAGTGGCTTTTATCCCCCCCCCCACCCCTTGTCATGTTTCTTGCATGAGAAATTCAACTTTTTGGCATGGATCGTCACGATTTCCCAAACCAACCCTCCCCTTTACTGCGTGACATAATTAATGGACCTTCCCAAACTGATAAGAACAATTGATTGGTGTACTCTGATAAATATTGTAAATCGTCAAACAAAATCTCTATTTTCATATCTTGAAACAAGATCTGTGCGCCGCCACGACGCGCCGCCACCGCCGACGATTTTATTGCGCCGCCGCACAGTGGCACAATTCTGAAAAAAGACGGTCAAATACATTTTTCACCCTTTTGTCATCATTTTATCGAGTAGGTGTCATCAGAAGAGTTGCTCAAAATTTTGGATTTATTTAGATAATTAGTACTTTGTTCAAATTTAACGATTTAGTTAGTGCTCAACTTCCGAGTAGAACACACGCGTTTTTCTGCCGTGAATTCGAATACAAGCTAGTACCAGTGCCAACTGTGTTTTTTTCCCCTGTTCATCGTTGAGCCGTTCCGTGTCGCAGTGCGTCCAAACGACTCCGCGATGGGCCGTCGGGAAAATACATTCCGAATAGATTTTGCGAACGTGCCGAAGAAGCCGGACAATGCTAAGTGCACAAGTTCTGTGCGACCATGTTGGGTCTGAAACAAGGTGAAGTGTTACGGATCCAGAACAGCAGAGCCCTCGGTGTTTCTTTCGTGAAAGTCGTTGACCTGGCGTTGGCCCAACGAATTTGCGAAGAACACGACAACCAACACGAGATCTTAGTGGACGGGAAAAAAATACCCACTTAGGATCACTCTGGAAGATGGAGCAGTGGAGGTGAAGCTGCACGATTTGTCCGAAGATGTGTCGGACCGAAAAATTGCTGACTTTCTTGGAAAGTACGGCGATGTCAACGCAATTCGTGAACAACGGAGCGGTGCCGATACTGATTTCCCCGGGATTTCAACGGGTGTTCGTGTAATGCCAAAATGACGGTCAAACAAAACATTGAGTCGTGGGTCACCATCGACGGTGAAGTGACGAATGTGTCGTATTTCGGGGCAGCTGCAGACCATACCGACACTGTCGCGAATACATACACGTCGGCGCTACGTGCGTGCAGAATAAAAAACTGCTCGTGCAAAAATCTTACGCCGATGCCGCAAAGCAGGTGCCGTCAAAAAAACGAGTCAAATCGACCATACCAACACAAACTCAAACCAAATCGCTCCCAGTGGGAACCAAACGAAACCAACCCAGAATCAAGCCACACGAACGATGCCACCACCGGAAACAAATGCCTCAACGCCAATAACAGAAGTTGATGCCGCAATTGTCCTGACCGAACAAAATTTCCCCGTTAGCCACCATCTCGGCTTCGACTCAACCATCGGACAGCGGGTTGTTGACCCCCTTTACAGGTCATCAGCCCCTGCTAGCGGCAGAGTGGATCGCAAAACTGCTAGTGGAAAGTCCGATGGTAACGAAACAGATTCTTCTGTCGGTTCAACCAGCTCCAGAATACCAGAATCCCACCATGTTGGTTACCATAAATCGCGTCAAAGCGCAAATGCTTACGCTACAGCGGCAATTTACGCAAAACTTCATGCGGCTAAATGAGACTTTCTTTGCGGGGAAAACATGTCAACATTCCAGTTAGGTGATCGGAGGCAACAAAAATAACAGAACTGCAGAACGAACGAGGAGAACAACTTCAGGACTCCCTAGAGATAGAGCAGCACGTGTTTCATTACTTCAGGGATCTGTATTCAGCGGAAGAGGCGAGACAGGTGGAGGGAGAACGTTTCGAAAACGAGAGAGTCGTGCCTGAGAACGATGAAGCCAACGCTGCCCTTATGGCAGAAATCAGTGTAGACGAGTTACAAAATGCCATCCGAACATCGCAGAAAAGAAAATCGCCGGGCGGCGACGGACTGCCGGTTGAATTCTATCTACGAACTTTTGACGTCATATATAGGGAACTCTATTTTGTTATCAACGAAGCCATGACGAACGAGCTTTCTTCGGAATTCACCGATGGCACAGTTGTGCTCGTCAAAAAGAGAGGTGGAGATGGGACGGCGAGAGCATATCGCCCGGTCAGCCTGCTCAACGTTGACTTCAGAATTCTCAACCGTGTGATGAAGGCCCGCCTGGAGCGTCTAATGCGGAGCCATCGACTTCTGAGCGACGCACAAAAATGTGGCAACAACGACCGCTGTATTTTCCAAGCTACACTCTCGCTCAAAGATCGTGTCGCTCAGCTAATCGCGAGAAAGCAGAGAGGGAAGATGATATCAGTACGATCTCGACCACGCGTTCGATCGGGTCTCTCATGAGTACCTACATCGATCACTTCGTTTGCTTCGTTTGCAACCAAGATTTCGTCAGCTGGCTTTCCCGTGTGGCTGATTCCTCCTCATCACGCCTGCTTGTGAATGGGCACCTTTCTCAGCCGTTTCGCATCGAACGATCCATACGTCAGGGCGATCCTATATCCATGCTACTCTTTGTTCTGTATCTCCATCCCCTGCTCATACGAATTGAGCGTGTGTGTGGTGATGAGCTCTGCGTTGCATACGCTGATGACAGTGATCACAGTGATTGCTACCTCAACACGAACGATCGATCGGATTTATCAGCTGTTTGATAGCTTCGAGATCGTTGCCGGGGCGAAATTGAACCGGCAGAAAACAGTGGCTATTGATGTAGGTTTCATTAATGGGGACCCACTAACGATACCAGGATTGCAGACCAAGGAGAGTGTTAAGGTGCTGGGCGTCGTTTTCACCAACTCGGTGAGAATGATGGTGAAGCTAAACTGGGATGCCTTAGTTTCCAAAATCTCGCAACTTATTTGGTTGCATAACATGCGCTCCCTTACCCTGCAGCAGAAAGTGATCTTATTGAACACACGTTCACAACAGCGAAGGTGTGGTACCTCTCGTCTGTAATTCCACCGCTGTGTATGCATACAGCAAAACTCACATCAGCGTTGGGGACATTCCTGTTTCGTTGGACTGTCCGAACGAATCCCTATGCAGCAGCTGGCGCGTAGCGAGAGCAAGGCGGACTAAAGCTCCATCTGCCAGCGTTAAAGTGTAAAAGCGCTGCTCATCAACCGCCACATGCAGGAAATCGATTCCCTTCCCTATTATCGTTCCCTTCTCTCTCAGAATATTCCTACCCTTACCGATCTTCCTTGTCTCAAACTCCTCTCTCAGCAAATTCCTCACTCCCACCACATCCAACAAAACCCCTCCAGCGATCAAATTCATCGTTTCTACCTCGAACAAACTAGCCAACCGAGAGTGGAATTGCGCCATCCCGCAGTGAACTGGAGGCGTGTATGGCTCAACATTGGTAGCAGAGATTTGTCGTCAGCCCAACGAAGCAGCGTGGGTACATGCTCGTTAACGAGAAATTTGAACACAGACAACTATGGCACACCATTCGACGAGCGGACAACGATCAATGTTTACACTGCAATGCAACAACGGAATCCCTGAAGCACAAACTTAGTGAGTGTCCTCGAGTGATGGCGGCTTGGTCGCACTTGCAGAGAGTGATAGCGACAATCCTGAATGAACGTATGGATCTCTCGTTTGCCGGAACTGATTCATCCAAGTTTAAACACCATAGAAAGACGGAAGAAAACAGAAATTATTAATTATGTCACCTTTGTCATTGGTTGTGATAATGTTGTAGACGTAGGCGAATTGGATTTCCACTTACAAGTTGAATTGTGATTAATTTGTACAGTATTTAGTTTTTTTAAGCAACTCAACAAAATAAACGAAATTTAAAAAAGAAAAAAGAAAAATTTCAATATATTCTAAGAAATTGTAGAAATTATTAAAATACACATTTTTGCTGAACGAAACAATGCTCTCTGATGACCACATTTTGATATATAGTAATTGAAGTGTCTGTATGATGTCATAATCAACCGCCTCAAAAAGGGTGGGCGGGACCTGGCGGGGTCTAAAACAGGTTGTATTTGAAAGATTATTTTATGAACAAGTATTCCTTAAATTTTCAGCGTTGGGTACTGAAGGGTATCTAGTAAAACGTCAGTTTGAAAAAGTACAGTTTATAAGCCAATTTATATATCACATGTAAGGTAATGTTCAACAAACTAAAAAAAAATATGCGGATCCTGGCGGGGATTAAAAATAATTGTATTTGAAAGAGTATCTTATCAACTAGTAATCCTGAAATTTTCAGCGTTGAGTACCAAAGGGTACCTAGTAAATCCTTATTTTGAAATGGTATGAATAGCAACAGTATGTGACGTAATGCTCAACAAACTTGAAGAAAGCTGGGCAGGTGCTGCCGCGGTTTCAAAACGATTATATTTGAAAGATTTTCTAGATTTTCTTAGAATATATTGAAATTGTCAAATTTGAACAGAGTACTAATTATCTCAAAAAAACAGTTTTAAGGTAGTGCTGAAATAAAAACATTTATATCTCTTTAACATTAGGCTCTAGAAACTTAGTGTCTTGAGCAACTTTTCTTCAAATTACTTGTTCTACAACTTTGCTGAAGACAACAACCCGTTATCTCGTTGCTGGAAAAAGTTAGCATTTGAAAGTGTAGTTAAGCCCTTATGAGGTTAGGCGTGCTTTTTCAAAAGATGCGGAATAACATTTTGAGCAACTCTTCTGAAGACACCTACTCGATGAAATGATGACAAAAGGGTGAAAATGTTTTTGATCGTAATTTTTCAGAATTGTGCCACTGTGCGCCGCGGCCACTATTTTCGACTGACGCGCCGCTCCAGTTTTTTGCCTGCGCCGCCTGGCAATTTAAGAGGCGCCGATGAATGTTTTCTCCGTGTATGTAATATCCGACAAGCAAGTTTAATCAGACTGAGTTCTTCCGCTGCCGTTATCAATGCGTTGGAGCCTTAAGATTTTCTTAGGTAAACAAGGTTACGTCAGATTGCATGGCTATGTAAACTTTTTTCCTAATCAAAACTCCGATTGTCCTGATACTAAAAATGGTTAAGGAATTAAAAATAGAATCTTGTCCAAGGATTTTGATCTCATGTAATTTTAGAGGGGTGAGATTGACGGAATTTTGACGCGGAAAATAAAAAGTCCGACCACATTCAAAATGCACTGGGATTAAAATCCAGCGTAAAAACATTCCGAGGTATGAGGCTCGCTGCACCATTAATTAAGAAAGACACTAAAAGTGTTGTGAATAAAACACAACTGTGTAACCTCCTTAACGTTAAAATTTCCTTCATGTTTAACGAGATCGGTAAATTTGCTGAATCCCAAGTAACATTGAAAGTTCTATCGTAGTTTTATAGCAGTCTACAAGTTTAAATCGAGGTCTACAGAATCTTGATAAAACCCAAATTGTTACTTGGGAATGGTATGTCATAATTTCGTCAAACATAAAAGGAAAAGAAATGTGTCGTCACTTGATGTCAATGTTCGTACATCTAGTTTTCACTGGAAATAATGCATCTTACGTCCCATTTCAAGATTCGTCATATCAAATGATATAGCTCGTCCAGTCTGAACGGGGTCTAAAACAAAAAGACAACTTGATAGCATTTTGTCATGCGTGAGAAGGTTCAAAAACCATCTATAACGATCAGAATCAACAGTGATTCGACATGCATTTACAAGATAATAATACAGTCAAGACTGTATTAATAGGGGTTTTTTATAAAATAAGGGTAAATTTAATATATATCGTCACTAACACCGCCAAAAAAAATGGACAAAACATTTGCCGAATAAACCCAACGTAGGGAAAACGTTGTTTTTTTTAGTAAGTGACAAATCCCGATTCAAATAACTAGGTTTACTACTGAATTAATCGGTAGATCAGTGCACAAGTGGATTCATTTTATACGTGATTGTAGTAAAGACTGTATTCGATGAAATTTGGACACACGCAATTGTTCGTAACTTTTTAGCGTATTGATAAAAATTATTGATATTTCAACTGAAAATATTTCATTGAGTTGTGTCAATTGTGTAATGAGTTTCGTGAAAATCAGTCAAGTGATTTCAGTGATCGCTTTGAATGAAGAAATAGTGCGCCAACAAATTTTAGGCACTCACTTCGAAAACCCAAACGCTTCTCATTGATGGATCGGAAAACAGCTCGGAATCGCACATTCAACCGTATCTCATGTGATCAAAACGTTCAAGGACCGTAAAGGCTGGGCTACAATGGGGAGCGCAACGACGCGGTGCGGCAGTTTTTGACATAAAATATATGAATTAACTGTCAAAAGCTGCCGCAACGCGCCGTTGTGCTCCTCATTGTAGCTGGGCCTTAAGACAACCAAGCGAAAAAATGGTAGTGGCCAAAAACGTGGCACATCAAATTCGGAGAAGGCCAGGATGTTATTGAACCAATTTAGGCGTTATCCCAAAATTTCGATCAGGGTCCAGAAGGCACCGAACCAGAGCGAGAAACAGAACTCGGTGGCCAAAGAAAACGGTGCAAGAAAACTGTACAGGGAGTGGCTCACAAAACCGTTCTGCTTAGTGATGGACGATGAGACCTACATTAAAACCGACACCAAACAAATGCCAGGACAGGAACACTACGTCGCCACCCTCTAAGTTGGCCGTTCTGGAGAGTGTACGGAAGAAGAAACTGTCGAAATTCCGCCAAAAAAATCCTTGTCTGGATGTGGCAAAATGAATCAGCCCTTCATCACCTCTGGGACCGTCAACGGACAAATCTACAAGGACGAATGCCTCCAAAACGACTTCTGCCCTCTTTGAGATCTCCCGCACGATGGCCCGACACTGTTTTGGCCGGATTTGGCATCTTGCCACTATGCCCGGCCCGTCTTAGACTGGTACAAAGATAATAATAATAGGTTTTGTACCAAAAGACGTCAACCCTCCAAGCACTCCGGAACCTCGCCAATTGAAAAGTTTTGGGCAATCATGAAGGCAAAGCTCGTTATAGCTCCAAAACTGATAGAAGATGAACTTGAACTAAAGAAAGTGCGGTCCAATCATTGCCCAAAATTTGATGAAAGGGGCCAAGGCAAAGGTGCGGGAATTTGCTGGGTTGAGAGAAGAGGTTCAATAAACCAATGATGTCAAAATCTCTAACCATTAAGCAGTACTTATGTTACAGAAAGTTTGAAAAAAAGAATCGGAGCTCAAGGGAAAATTTTAGGTGACCTATTTTGTGTGTCCAAATTTCATCGATTACAGTCCTTAATGTTGTAAAAATATAGATAGTTCGGTATATTTCACTGCTTCGAAATTTTGTATAATTGATTTAGTATTAGTAGTAGATCCTCCAAAGTTATGTCTCATAAAAAATTTGAAAGCGCTAAAATTTTGGATTTTTCAATATGTTATTTCTTAGGTGTCCTTGAGTACTTGCCCCCTCTCCTCCTTAGCAATTCTTGGCTTTTTAATCTATAAAAATTTTTTTATATATACAAGCTTTTTTTTTTATTTTCAGGTTTTTTGCGATAAAGCAATGGACGCTATTTTTGTGGGTTTTCTTCTATTATTGCCAGGGGGTTTTCTAAAACTGATTGTGGTAGTGTTTTGCCAGAAGATTCACTGCAGGCCGAGTTTCAAAAAATTTACTTTAACTTCAGAATTTTGTATTTTCAAATGTCTAAACTTTTAACGTATGTCCTTTCAATTTTTCAAGTTCTTGGATCGTTACCAAATTTTGAAATATTGTGATTTTTGAAGTTTTGCATATATTAGATTTTTAGATTTTTAGATTTTTAGATTTTTAGATTTTTAGATTTTTAAATTTTATGGACTTTTTTGATTTTTGAATTATTTGGATTTTTACAGGATTGATTGCTTAGATGTTAAGTCTCATAACTGTACACGTGAAATAAACACATACACACGTCAATTCATCGATCTAAGTAATATAACACTATGGATACTCGGACATTCTATCAAAATATATTACTTTGAGCGACCATAGGCCGTAAAGCACGAAAAAGCAAAACAGTTAAAATGGATAAGCATACGGAAGTGTTGAGGGGATAAATGATGCCCGCGCCGATACACGCCGTCAAGATTGACCGCGGCGTGGCGCCGACTGTGCTACGGCCGCCGTTTGAAAATACCATATACATACGCGGTAACAAGATAGATCGGCGCACAGGTCTGCAAACCATTCATTTTGTTGACTTCATGTTGATATAGC
>JASCZW010008937.1:0-46234 GCA_034211315.2 Aedes japonicus
TGTTTTAAAGTTTAGTGATAATACTGATAATACAATTAAACTGTGGTGGTTGTTCCTGTTTATTACCATAACTTTGAAGTATATTACGAGGCTGACGCTAAATTGGAAAACAAAATCTGAAGGGTTGGCCTTTTTAATATAGCAGTTCAGTTGTTTATATCAAAATTGCTGGATTTCATTAAACAAAGTTCAATATATTGCTCAAAATTATTTCCATATCAGATGGAGCTTGAAATTTTGCCTGATTATGGAAACATTAACCAAAACTCCTCGGGGAGCTATATGACTAGGCAGTTCAACAAATAGAGGTATTATAAAACTAAATTTCTACTTCATATCAGCTGAACAGTATGCAAAAATGTCAGAAGAACTTGAGGAGTTATATAGCCACATAAAGACAATACCTGTAACACAGGTTCATTGCTTTCTACCTATTTCCAGAAAACCGAATTTCACCTAAAAGGTTTTCAAATCAAAGGATAACCCCTTTGTATGTGAAATATTTATAAATTAAATAAATGAAGCTATATTAAATACATACGTGAAGATGTACATAAATAAATAAAGCAAAATCCCACGCCAAAACCTATGAGCTTGCATTGACATAAATAGGTATTTCAAATTTATATAATCGTCATTATTTAAAACAACTTTCTCAAATGGATATAACAAGTTTAAAATAGGAATTCCTTTAATATGATGAGACTTGATGCGTATCCATTGAAGACGATTCAAAGAGATGTCCGCTATTTTAGATTTATCAGTTCTCTATCACAACTTTTCATAAAATAAATCTGAACTTCCTGACTTTTCTGATAGACACGTGACATAACTTAGACAATTTATTACTGTATGACCAAATTTGAGAGACTCTCGATCACTCTCTCTCATTCATATTCCATTTCCGCTATTTCGTTTTCAATTTATCCACGGTACAAGATAAGGTTTACTGCTGCATTTATCTGTACTCGTGCCTTTATCGAGACTGGCTCATAACGTCCATTACGCAAAACGCCATTTTACCTCATCACGTTTTCGTATGGATTTGATCATCATTGCCTTCTCCAAACCCCTCCCATCGGGGGGGGGGGGGGCACACGGACCTTCCCCACACGAAAGACAGCGAGAGAGAGAATTTCATTGCCAGATCTCACCCCATGAAAAAACCTAGAATTATATTGCCCTTATTACAATACTCGTTCAATTTAAGATACATTTTGGTATTGTTTATATATTTAAAATATTTTGTCTAGAATTGATTTGCTAATTTTCTTTTCTTAAAGTTAAAACAATTTTCTATATCACATACATAATTTTGTAAGTTTTGTCTTTTGAGTCATGATGCGACATGAAAATGCTGTTAGAAATTAAAATTTCAGCACTATCCGTAATGCGGGCGTACTAGACAATTACTGTCTTTTGTTAAGAAAATCGTCCCATTCTAAAGATACATTTTGTTGCAAATTGCTTCAAATTCTGTATGCAGCAGCCCCTTAAAGTCACCCATACATCACTTGCGCCAAATCTTCCCTTGAGTTACGTTGATTTCCAGTGTAAATCGATCAAAAACTATGTCTTTCAAACGGTAGTTTACATACCTTGAAAAAGAGTATAGCCGTCAGAAAGCTGCTATTGCCCATTACACTCCATTGCATTGATTATCGAGTGAGCTTCGGCGTGAAATTGCCCATATCCTTTCATACCATTATTGCTGAAAATTATAACTCCTTTTTCGTCACACTAAATGGTCGAGTGGTTAATGTAAAATATTCGTTTGGAACACTCCATCTCGAAACATTATCCACGTGACTCTCTAAAGGCACAAATTCAGCATTAAATATTCTGTAGTTCTAGATCTACATTATCTAGCGGTAGTTGGAATAGCTGAATAATCATATGATACACAATTAGTATGTTTCATAAATTGTTCTAATTTACTTTACATGTTATGTAAATGCACTTGTTGTTTAGGACGACATTCACATGAATACAAGCCATCTGAAGTCATTCGGTTTATATCGTATCTCATATATTTTCAAGATGATCATATTACATTTTAAAGAAGTATTGCGTATTTTGAAATGGATAATATTCCATTTTGCAAATTATTTGAACTATTGCGGTGTATAGTGTCATAACAGTGCCTAACTGAAATATTATGTGTATGTAATTTTACATCTAAAATGTTTCGTAGCCACTTTGACGTTTCAAGCGTTTGTCTATTCTCCATGGATTTCAGTTAATGGTCAGAAAGACCAGTGCGAGTTTCAAAATAACCATGGATAATACGGTGATGTCCACTTTGCAGATCTGAAAATGTTGCCAGACATGTCAAGAAGTAGACCGCATCGCAAGATTGGTGCATGGATACATAAAGCAGTGGTTACCATCCGCCAGTACACCTACCAGTAGATTACACCAGGAAGGAAACGCAGAACAGACTGAACAGACGCAAGCAATCATCCGAGAAATTCAAGAAAACTGAAGGTCAGCCTCAGGAGATCATGAAAGGATTCAGAACGATCTGATACCACGCAGAAGGATCACTGAACACGGTACGAAGAAGGTACTTTGTCTTCATTAGCTCGGGAACGATGCCGATAAACCCTGTTCATTGAAGAGATCGTTTTGCGTGAGGAGTCCAGTTCGAGCTGTTCAACAGCAAAAATCCGTATGATGCAGACTGAGTTATGCGCTTCATTTATGACATATCCGTGTTGCTACGCCGGCGGAGGAAATGGTGTAGCGCTGCGGGTGTTGCGTTTGGCAAAAACGGTATTATGATACAGCAGACTTACATCGACATTACCGCGAGAATCTGAGGTTCGTCATAAAAATCGGGCTGGAAAAATTTCTACAGTTATTAATGACCTGTAACATACCGCGAAGAAATGTTGCATCTTCCACTGCCGTATTAAACCTATAGATTTCATAGAATCAGACTGAATCAATAGAGAATGTACCACGAGTTTTTTCTCAACAAACACACCATTTTCATGTCGCCTGGGAAGATCTGACGCACAACTACGAAGAATTCATGGAGAGGCCGAAAGCCCGCAAAAATCTCAGTCAGGAGGATATTATCCGATTTCACGTTCATCATGACTGATCTACAACTTGCCTTCGCGCTACAGCGGGGCACCTTGCTAATGCATAATTTCTAATTATATCTTCACTTATCTATAGTTTGCCGCAATAAAAGAAACTGGGGTAGGGCTAATTTCTTTTTCGGTGTCTGCACTTAGTTGGCGTAAAATCTATTGACTTTTCCAATTTCATGAAATGAACACCGTGGAGATTACATATATTGAAGCCCGATCTTATAAATCTGGTTGTTAAAATCAATCCAAACCGAGCCTCCCATTGATATTTATCACATATTAACGTCAATTTATCTACATTGCACAGCGGTCCAGACCTACTGAAGATACATTCGAATAATCTGAAGACTGGAGCAGCCCATCTTCACAGTTGTTCTGAATATCAGCTGTGATCTTTGCGTAACTGAAAACTAGGTATCCCACAGAAACTATGTCCAATCCCTTTATCTGGGCAAAGGCATACACATTCGGTGCTTGCAGAACAGCACTCAAGCAACACTGACGGCAGCACCTCTTCCATTCTCCAGATGACTGAATTACATCTTTCCCAAGTAGCCTAGGCGTCCCATGAAACTCAGTTATCTGCTTCGTGTAACTCTGTACCTTTACAGCCTTTGGAGCTTTTCAACCATGCACACGTAGTCAGTTACCCATCGATCAAACCAGTGTAATAGCACAGAGAATCAATAGATTATTTCAGAGGCTTCACACGTATAAGATCACTAACTCCCATAGATCAGCACAGACACACAACCTTCACGGTTTGAACTTACAGGGGAAGACAATTGACAATCGCCGTTACAGAAGATCGTGACACAGATCCTTCAACTGTCATGGATACAGTTAGTATAAGGCCACGATCATGGATGACTGCGGTATGAAGGATCAACGAAAGCGCAGCAGACTGCTCTTTGATCTTAAATCTAGCGGCGATAGCAAAGTTTAATTACATGGCAAGGAGTTGACGGCCTGAACTTGATTCACATCTGCTCAGGTTTCAGCTCAAATTTTACAAAGTTTATTCCCACGATTCAATAGAACAGTAACACAAAATGGCTAACTTTTGAAGTGCTGTACCAACTTACGACAAACAAAAAGTTGTCATCGTTTCTGCAAACAAAATAGTCTCTTCAAATGTTGTTCTCCAGTAAAACACAAAATATTTCTCACCAAGTATCGAGTTATTTCCTTTATTCTGCATTGTCATATCTAAAAAACTTGAGATATGTTACTCCTTTAAATTGATGTCATACTTGAAAAGGGCTTATTCTTTAAGAGAAAATCGTTAATTACTGCCACGGGTAGCAGGCCTAGTTGTCGTACGATTTATTCCATTTGCTATAAAATATATCACAAGATAAGGTTGTGCTGGCGAATTCTGGAAACAAAGTTAGATAAAATGCCTTTTCTGTAGGAGACACTGAAAAATGCTCTAAATGGTTATATCAAAGGCAGTACATACCATCAAAGCTGTTTGAAATTATTAATTTACTTTCCGAGAATGCTGCCTATGCAAATGCAGCCAGATTCGATTTCACTGAGTCTCAAGGATCATCGTTTCATTGACACAAAAAGAGATGCCTGCCTGAAAACAACTTGCAGAAGACAATTAGCTCAAAACTTCAAACTTGTACGAAATGTATCTGTTCAATCTGATTCTGACCACTGTGAATTGCCTCTGACCTTTCAGTCTCATTTCAGAGAATGCGGCCTCCAATTGACAGTGTTTGGCGCGACCTAGCAAAGATACGTCGCCTGGAGAATTCTCATTCGAATCATACAAATGATTATTTGAAGGATACTAGATAAAGGATTATACTAATATTCAGGCCATCATTTTATCACTGAATTCCATTTGAATAAATACAAATAACAGAATGAAGGGAATACTCTGAATATCATAATAACTTATTCGCCAGTGAACAATCCTGATAACAAACCCCGTGAGCTGTAAGCAAATTCAGCAAATAGCAACAACCATGCAATCAATCTGAACAATCGCTCATGGTAAACTGAAAAAATACTTGATTAAAGCAAAATCTCGTCAAATATAAAAGGGAAATACTATAGTCTTTACACTATAATTTCCTAAAATAGTGTTCCAAATGATAACATATGATAACAAAAATCAAGCCAATGGTCATAACTGAATTTGTTATGATAACAGTGGAAATCAAAACGATAACTGAGATAACAGAACTTGCCACTTGTGATATCAGTTTGTTATTCTGTTTGCTAGGCAGCTGTCAGATTTGTGAAGAAAATAGAATACAAAATGGAATGCGAACTTACAAAGAGACACACTTGCTATTTCTTCATAAGGTTCATCCTATGAACGATGCCTAGGAACTTCATAAGGCCGACATATGACATCGTCACATAACGATTTGGGTACGCCTCTGTTTCCACATAGCGTAGATATATACTAAGTATATGTCACTGACTCCAAAATCAAAATTAAGGTTCGAGTCCAGGTTGTTCCATATTCTTATTTTCAACATCAATATATTTCATACATTGCCCCATGGAATTCATACTCGAATTTATAGCAAAATATCATAATAATATAATAATATCGAGGCTTCCATTCGCCGAGCGTATATTCCCAATGTCTCCATAGAAATCCAGTTCAGAATGGTACTAATTTATCTCATATAATGTATTACCTAATCAGTATCGTAGTAGAATATCAGAGAAAAATAGTCTGGAAGAGCCAGCGAGTATAATTGCGATTTTCTTCATCTTCATAGTGTATCTGTAACGGTTACATTAATGGTTCACAGTAATTTGGTTTGCGTGAATTTTCCTCCAACAGATATTGCTCATCATCGATTACCAGACCACCAAAAAATCGATCACTACGCACCGCCATATACTTCACATTGCGTTTCCAGTTCAAAGTAGGGCCGCTTGAGATGGTGATGGTGGTGATGTAGATCTTCTTCAGCATTGCTTACTAGTACTTTGATATTTTGCTGCCGTTTTCGCTTCGTTCCGAGTAACGATGAAGGCGGTTCGGTAATATCAAGTATCGATTGTTATCACAATGGATGACGGGAGCGAATGTTGAACAGTTTATCTGTTTTTCTTCGAGCAGCTGGCCAGCTAAATGGTTTCGAAGTTTGTTTTGCCCATTCGACAGTTCACAGACAGTCAAGTGAGCGGGGAGCCAGGATCATCGCGCACCCACCATCGACGCGATTCAATGGCAATGACCCGACGGCATCTATTCCACGTTGCTCCGAAACCACACTCGATCACTAAGCCGTTTTACCAACACGGGCTGTACTCCACCGAACAAAACTGCTCATCACTGATCTTACGGAGTTACACCACAGATACTGCACTGACTGAAAATTTCATCTTCCATCGGCTACAGAGAGGCGCGTCGTGTGAGATTACCCGTTCAATATCTATTGTTTCGGTATCGTTTGTCGTCGAGAAATTTCGACCGTTTGATTGCACTTCACGACGACGACGACGATGAAGACGATTCCGAGCGTCTGAAAGCCTGATCAGATGCCTGTCTGAACCGCTACGAGATCATCAGCAGACCACTCACATATATGCACCAGACTACCGAGAAGGAAAGGATCCGCCTTCGGGTCTGGCCGGCCGCGCGCACTGCCAGGTCGCCATGCGGCATGGCGGTCGAAGGTTGCCGATTTAAAGATAGAGGAACGTGTCTCTGGTGTTATGACGACTGCGTACTGGTACTTCTGCACTTTCATCTTCGATTAAGCACCTATGATTAATATATAAAGCCAGTAGATTTATTTTTAAGGGGCAGACTAGAAATTGACGGGTCTGAACACGAGCGTTTAGTACTGTAGATTTTAGAAAGCCTCGTTCAACAATCTTAACAACGTCCGTTATCTCCATGTATTACAGTCTTCCTCTGACACTGTAACGTCACGATACGTCCAGATGTTCGATCACACGCATCTGAACGATGATCGTGCTGATGATAGCCATTTGTAAATCATCACTTTGTCCCATGCGTACACATTACACCATGCGTATTCAATATCTCATTCGTCACATAAACCATTCCAGTTTTCAGAAAGCTCCTGTTCCATGCGAACACATCAATATTGGCGTGGAATTTTCAATGAATTTGCCAAGATATATGTGCGAATTATTTCCAGTATTTCCACCCTTTGTATCACTAGAAGATGGCTGTGAAACATTAATTTACAAAGAATTGCAGACATGGTTTAACATCTGACTCCATTGTACAGAGGCGGCACACAGAAAATGTTCAAACTTTGAGTTTGGTTGATTGCGTAGTTGAAGTGACTAATTGCGTCGAGTGCATTTGTTTATGCGTTTACTTCAAGGCCAAGTTTCAAACATTCTTACTTGTTTGATCGTAACTCAGTTGGGTAAATATTCGCGAAGGATCACTCCATTGCTCACTACCCAGAAGAAGGAAAGAGATTGCCAGCGTAGGGTACATTTGGGCAACATTTGTCAGTATGTGCACCAGTATGAGGGAGGCTGAGTGAAGAAAATGCCAAGGAAGCCATTTCGGAGAAACGGAGAATCATCAGAAGATCTGCATGCATCTAGAGCCAGATCGAAACGCCATTCTGATTATGGATCGGGGTCAAGAGTTGCCGAGTGATTCCAGTTCCGTTATTTCGTTTCCTGATGGAGAAGGAAAAAATACGATAACTTAATTTTCCGAGAAAATGACTTTGTAAGACGATACAACAGCCGCGCGACGGCGCATTTCACCGCAGAAAATGGAGTAACGTCCTGAAAAGCAGGCAATTGGTGATATCCAACGGCTTCAGGTTCACGCTCGTTCATTTATGGAGTTAAAATCACAAATGAAGTGCATCGGCATTTAAAGGAAAAGCGTTTCCCGGGTGAAGGTCAATTAGCGATCAAAACGCTGTCTCAGCCAGCAGAGGGATGTCAGGTCATCACCTGTCCCAATGGCCGAACGATAACGCCGAGTTTGACGAAAGGATTTGCGGCTTCAGTAGTTCAGATCTTAACTGTTGGATTATCGATCTGGGCATATGTTGTTAATGAGCCTGCAAACATCACATATCCTAAAAAATCACATAACACGCACACGTGTCAATGTCGGAGGATCATTCAAAGGCATGCCTGAAATATACTGAACGAGGATGTTACACAAAATGGAGAACATAACCTAGTTTAAAGGATTCCTATAAAGATACCGATATATACTGAAAATGTCGTTTGAATTAGTTAAAATGGATTTGAAAGAAATAGAAAATTTCAGCATTACTTACACACTCACGCAGTAAGCTCTGGTAATACAGACTTAATCATCTAAAACGAGCTCAGAGGCAGAAAAATTGAATTTCTTTTGAAAAGGGAAAACGGTCTGAGTGATTACAAAGGCCCTGAATACGGCAAAATTCACAATAATGACGGTCAAAAACGATATCAACGGATTGGAACGGCTAGATGATCAGCGGACTCCACAGTCGATGAGACGGATGACGAATCGTTTAGTTCCTGATTTCTCGAAGAAATCGAAGAAGTGCACTGGGTTTATTATCAGGCTGTTTTATGTCATGGTTTCATTCCGGCAAACACTTTGATTCATTGACAAGGGGTGAAAGTGTATCAAGCGGTATATCAGAAAATTTACTGACGGTACGTAGATTTCAAAATTAATGGGTTTTTCAACAGTCTCATCATGACTCATGGTTAAATAATTGTCTTCATGAACGCATTCTTCGAACGAAAGACGAGGCCTTCTACTACCGGAGGTCCATCTAAAGTCAAGAGCTCGTAGTACAGCACATAAATACTAGGAATATCTAAATGGTTTAAATAAATATTTGCACGAAAGAATCATATTAATGCGGATATCATTTGTATGATGTGCATAAACTCCAATCGATCTTCTATTATCGATCAGCAGTCGACTTTTACTGAGTCATTGATAATTCTACGAAAGAAACATCACCCGATAATTGCAGAGTTCAAAGTATTGCACATTTGAATGAACAAATAAACTTAATTTCAAACATAGTGCTATAACAGTCAAACATTGATTCTCATTCAACATAAAAGATGGTTTTAACACCACTTGTTGTACGGATAATACCGATATTCCTGTGTTTCATCGATCAAAGCGTTTAGTGTCATTACGTTTTCTGCCTGTTTCTAACAAGACAAGAGCCACCGATTAGGCTGTGCATTTTAATAAAATATATATATGTTTATCCGTATAAAATATAAATAGTCAAAATATTAAAATGTATAAAGCCTGTTCACGTTAAATTGGACATTTTCTTCTGGTGGTGATTTTGATTTTTTCATGGATCAATTAAAAAACAATGATGGCCACCATAGACAGCAGAAATTTTCATCTTACTACATGGTACAATGTTAACATTCTATTGCATGTATAAAAAAGAATGTAAACATTGTACCATGAAATAAGGTGAAGAGTTTCTGCTGTCCTATAAGTGAAACTCCGCGTGACACTTTAGTGATCCATGAAAAAAATCAAAATCTACACCGAAAGAAAAATGTCCGAAATTTAACGTGGACAGGCTTTATACATTTTAATATTTTGATATTTGTATTTTATACGAGATATAAGCGCTTAATATATTTTATTAAAATGCACAGCCTGAGTCGGTTGTGCTCGCTTGTCTTGTTTAATCAAAGCAAACGGGAAACAGCAATGACCTAAACGCTTTGATCGACAAGTACAGGGTGTCCGATTATTATCCGTACAATAAAGTGGTGTTAAAACCATCTTTTATTGTTGAATTAAGAAATCAATGTTTTGTTTGTTATAGCACTATGTTTGAAAATTAAGTTTTATTTGTTCATTTCAAAATGGCCGTCTTGTGCTGAGATGCACGTGTAGCAGTCATACTTCTAATTATCGGAGAAGGTCTTTCTTTCGTAGGGTATCCAGACTATGGTGAGCTCGAGTAAAAGAGTCGACTGCTGATCGATAATAGAGATCGATTATTTCGGTGTCATTTGGGTTTATGCACATCACACATGCCTTCAAACGTTTCGGGAAGTTATCCACGATGGCCGCGAGTTCTTCGACAAATATTTGTTCCCAAACCTTTAAAAGAGACGATTTTAGATGTTCTAGTGATTTATGTGCTGTACTGCAGGCTCTTGACTCCAAGATGGACCATACCGAATAGTCCATCGGATTCAAATCCGGTGAGTAAGAAGGCCATTCGTCTTTCGTTCGGAAAATGCGTTCGCAAAGACTAATTGTTGCTCCATGAGTCGGCGCCCAGTCTTGTTGAAAAACCCATTAATTTTTGCCGAAATGCTGCGATGCCCAAGAAACTACTTCGTCAGTAAGAAGTTTCTGATATACCGCTTGATTCACTTTCACCCCCTTGTCAATGAAGATCAAAGGGGGTTTGCCGGAATGAGTTATTCCAGCCCAAACCATGACATAAGCGGTATGATAACTCCTTGAATTACTTCTTCGATTTCTTCGAAGCAACTGCGGATGGAAATCGAAGAATTTCGCTTGATTCGTCGCCGGATAATCTCGCGCATTTGTGGAGTCCGACGCAGTCATCTAGCGTTCCAATCCGTTGGTATCGTTTTATTGCGTCATTCATTGTAGATTTTGCCATATTCAGGGCCTTTGTAATCACTCAAACCGTTTTTCCTTTTTCAAAAAGTTCGGTTACACCTGCGCGCAACTCATTGGGCATTCATTTCAAATGAATTAGAAGTCACAACCGTACCAAACTTACTGCGTATAAACACGGGGTGTGGCAAAAACAATGCGTAGGGTTCGCCTATTTCTTTCAAATCCCATTTTAACTAATTCAAGCAATAATATCGGGACATTTTTCGAGTGCATTTTATCTTTATAAAGTCCTTTTAAACAAATTTATGTTCTCCATTTTTATTAATAACATCCCTCGTTCCGACGCCGGAAGCCAGAGCATGCCTGCACGGACGTGAGTCCTCCGACATTGACTGCAATGTGCGTGTTATGGCCGACTTCAGGGTTTTCACACCCGGATGCTTGTGATGTTTTGCAGGCCTGTGCTTCAACATATGCTCCAAATCGAATAATCCAACAGATTAAGATCTGAACTGCTAGGGGGCCACAAATCCTTCGGCCAAAACTTCAGGTTATCGTTCAACCATTGTTGGGTTCGATTGGACGTGTGACACGGCGCTCCATCCTGCTGTAGGACAACGTTTTGGTCCTTGGAGAAGTTGGCCTTCACCCAGGGAAGCACTTTTTCCTTTAAAATACCGATACACACTTCGGTATTGATTTTAACTCCAGCATAAATGAAAACAGGCGGCATTTTCAAACCGTTGGACGCCACCAATTTAAATTTCACTTTTTCCGGAACGTTCTCCATTTTCTGCGGTGAAATGCACCGGTCCGTGCGGCTGTTGGCCACAGCATCGATGCTAAAAAGTTTTTCGTCGGAGAACAGGATTATCATGTTTTCCTTCTCCATCAAGGAAAGCAAGCTCTTGGAACGAGTCACTCGTAGTTTCTTGACCCGGTCCGTAATCAAGTGGCGTTTCATTCTGGCTCTGGAAGATGCATGCAGGTCTTCTTTGATGATTCTCCGCATGGATTTCTCCGAAATATTGGCTTCCTTGGCATGTTTTCTTATGGCACGGACCGATTTGATCACGTTCGGCGTGGCGTGCGTGCAAAGCGCGAACATCCGCTTCCCGGCTTCCGCTGCTTAGTACCATCCTGCAGGGACTTTTTTATGCGGTAAACTGTTGCCAAATGGCACCCTACCACCTTGGCAATCTCTTTCGGCTTCTTCTGGGTGAGCAACAAACGGGTGATCACTTCCTTCGCGAATATTTTAACAAATTTGCAATCAAACAAATAGAATGTTTGAAAGCAGCACTTGAAAGTAAACATAAACAAATACACTTTCGACAGAAATTAGTCACTAGCTACACGAATCAACCAAACACTCAAGTTTGAACATTTTCGCATTATTTTCTGCCGCACCCTATACAATGGGTCAAGATGTTAAACCATGTCTGTACGGAAACCCTGTAGAAATTCTTTGTAGAATAATGTTTCACAACCGCAAGCTACGAATGAAGAGGTGATACAAAGAGATTACCGAAAAATACTAGGGAAATAATTCACACATATATCTTGGCAAAAATTCATTGAAAATTCCACATAATATTGATGTGTTCACACATAAACAGAACTCTCTGGAAAGCACAAATGAAGTTTATGTGGCAGATGAAAAGTATGTGAGGCCACACATAGTTATTATGTGTACACATAGGACAAAAGTGTGGTTACAAATAGCTATCACTTTTTGATCGCGTTTCAAAGATGCATGTGTCGAACACATAGATATTATCATTGCATTTTTTTCAGTGTAGAGAAGAGACTGTAGCGCATAGGCTCTTGGACATTATTGACAAGAATTATTGTTGAACGAAAACTTTCTAAAACGCCTACGAACACCACATCACTTGCTCGTGTTCAAACCCATCCAAATTTCTAATTTTTACCCCCTTAAAAACCCATCCTACCAACGCCACTGCTGTCCGTAAAATTGCTATCGAAGGTGAAAAAAAGGTGCAAAAGTACCAGTTGCACAGTGCGGTCGCAGCACCAGAGACACATTTTTTCTCCTATGCTGCATCAGCAGCTTCAGCCACACCACGCCACACCGTCCATGGCGACCTAGCAGTGCGCACAGCCAGCAGCCAAACCAGAAGAAGAGATCACTTTCCGCTACTCGGTTGAATCTGGTGCATACCAATAGCTAGTAGGTAGTCTGCTGTTGATCTCGCGCGAGTGAAGTTCAGACAAGCGCGCCCAGTCGAACTTTCGAACCTTCGGAAATCGTCTTCATCGTCGTCGTCGTCGTGGACAACAGGTGCAATCAAACTTGAAGGAAAACCCGGACGGTCATTCCTTCGAAATTTCTCGACGACAAACGATACCGAAAACAATGGAATTGGTTGAACGTTGTCTCACGTGTGCAGCGCTCTGATAGCCGATGGGAAAACAAGTGTCTTTTCAGTCAGTGCAGCAGCAGCAATTAGTGATTTGTAGTTCAAGTGTACTCCATAAATCGGGTGCAGTACAGTTTTGTTCAATTGATGGGTGGGTACGGCCTCATTGTTTTGGTAAAAACAACAAGTGATCGGAGTTAATTGGTTTCGGAGCAACGTCGTCGTCGTCATCCACCATCAGGTCATTGCCATTGACGAATCGCATCGTTGAGATGGTGGAGTACACGTGATCTAACTCCCACCATCCCCCCGCCGCGCCGACCGTCTAGTGCCAGACTATCGAATAAACAAAACAAACTTCCCAGAATTGTTTGCTAGCTAGCTGCTCGAAGAAAAAACAGATCTGCACTGCCATCAGCCATTCAGCTGTTCAAACATTCGCTCCATTCATCCATCTATCTGTTCATTGTTGTTCTGCTCGAGTGCAGGTGCGGGTTGGATGTTACCGAACCACCTTCACTCGTTACTTCGAACAACGAAAAACGGCAGCCAAAACCAGGCGGCTCGAAGGGCGAAAGTAAGCAATGCTGGAAAGGAGATTACTGCATCACCACCATCACCATCTCCAGCGGCCGCACTTTGGATTTGGAGCACGATGTGAGTATATGGCGGTGCGTGAAATTGATCGATTTTTTTTTGGTGGTCGAAAACAGCCCACGACAATCGATGATGAGGCGGGGCTCTGTTGGAGGAGAAAATTCACACCAAGCCAAAGTACTGTGGACCGTGAAGCTGCGTTGCACAGTGCACTATGGGGTGGAAAAAGGGGGTCATAATCGGGAGGGGTTGGGCGATTAATTTTCCTTTAATGCTTCCAATTTATTTTTTCTCTGATGTGAACGTTCCTACCACGACTGATTAGGTAACCTACATTATATGAAAGATAGAGATTAATTACCAAGAGACTAGTTTTTCCTATGGAATTTATTGGGAATATACACTCAGCGAAATAAACTTTCGATATTATTATATTATTATGATATTTTGCTATAAAAATTCAGTATGAATTCCATAAATTTATCTTATGAAATATAATGATGTTGAAAAAATAAAAATATGGAACAACCTGGACTCGAACCTTGAACTTTTAGGTTTTGGGTCCAGTGACTTGCCCACTAGTATATATCTACACTTGTAATCAGGAAAGCTTAAAGGCGTACAAAAATCACGTTGTGTGACACAAAGTCTATTCATATGTCAGCCTTATGAAATTCCTAAGCATCGTTCATAGGATGAACCTTATGAAACTCTTAAGATTATTCGGCTGAGTGTACAGAATCAAGTTTCACATTCCATTTTGTATTCTATTTTCTTCTAAATCACCGTGACGGTACCCTAGCAAAGCAAAATAACAAGCTGATATCATCTAAGTAACAAGTTCTGTTATCTCAGTTATCGTTTTGATTTCCACTGTTATCGCATAACAAATTCAGTTATGACCATTGGCAAATTTTGTTATCATATGTTATCATTTGGAACACACTATTTTTAGGAAAGTTATAATTATAATTGTAAAACTATAAATATTTCCAGCATATTTGAACAAGAAATTTTGCTTTTAATCAAAATATTTTTTTCAGTTTTTACCATGAGCATTTGATTTCAAATTGATTACATAATTTGTTACTATTTGCTAATTTGCTTACAATACAGGGTTTGTTATCAAGTTGTTCGCAGTGACAACAAAATAAGTTATTATTATGATATTCAAGGAGTATTTTTTTTTGTTATTCATTCTGTTATTTTGTATGTTTATTCAGCCTGAGTGATCAAAATTCAGTGATAAAAAAATGATAACCTGGTATTAGAACTTGTTATCAATTTGGTATAATCCTTTGCTCGGGTATCGCTTCAAATAATCATTTGTATGATTCGAATTGAGCAGAAATTCTCCAAACGACGTATCTTTGCTAGGTCACTTAAACGCAACTTTTAATCGAATTGGAGAATAATTTTTTTTTTGATATACGAAGCAATTGTTTAGTAAGGTCAGAGGGCAATTCACAGTGGTCCAGAATCCGAATTGAGCTGGAAAGATACATTTTCAGCCTAAGTTTGAAGTTTTGAGCTAAATTGTCTTCTACAAAGTTGTTTCGAATAACAAGGCGCCTCTTTTGGTGTCAATGAAAACGAGGGTGGTCCTTAATTTCAGTGAAATCGAAAATCTAACTTTGCATTTGCAAAAATAAAGGCATACATTTCTCGGAAAAGTTGTAGAATTAATAATTTCAAGCAACTTTGATGGTATAATTTTTCCTGTACCTTTTGATATAACCGATTTAGAGCATTTTTTCCGGTGTCCCTACAGAAAAAAAAAACATTTTTTGCTCTAACTTTTTTGTTTCAAATTCGCCAACAACGTTGTCTTGTGATGATTTTTATAACTTAAATAGATAAATGTTTTGACTTGTAAATCTTGCCGATGTCTCTTACCATTAGCGAGTAATTAACGATTTTCTCTTAAAATTAAGCCCTTTTCAAATGTGTTTTACTCAATTTAAAAAATTAACATATCTCCAGTTTTTAAATATAATATGCAAAAATAAAAATACTTTCAAATACTGTTGAGAAATATTTTTGTGGTTCCCCCCACCTAGAAGAACCAACATTTGAAAAAGGCCTATTTTGTTTACAGAAACGATAATAACTTTTGTTTGTCGCTAGAGACAATTTTAGCACTTCAAAAGTTGTAACTTTTATTGTTCTGTTCTATTGAATCAATGGGAATAAACTTTGCTTAAAAATTTTAGCTTGAAGCCTAAAAAATAGGTAGCTCAGTGGTTACACGTTCTGCTTACTGAGCAGATGGTCGGGAGTTCAATCCCAGGCCCGTCCCCTTCCTTGCCATATGTCACTTGCCTCTTTCTATCACCACTAGATTTAAAATCAAAAGCAGTCTACTGCGCTTTCTTTCATTGATCGCTTCACTTACCACAGTGCATCCATGATCTAAAAATAACCTGCCTCACTAACACAACTATCCTTCCCTTGGCAATTGAAGAGATGCAGTGGTGCTCACGGTCTCTAATAACAACGATTGTCAAACTAATCATGCTTCCCCCCTCGCCAAAAGACCGTGAGGACGTGGCCGGCGCCGGTACTGATCTATAAATAGAATTAGTGATCTTGTACATTGAAGATGGTAAAGCTACTCCCAAGCTCCATCTATGTGGTTCTCTGTGCAATTACACTAGTTTTGATCAGTAAAGGAGGTAGCAACTACGATATTGCATGGTCTTTTTTAAAAAAAAATTAAAAAAAAAACTTTGCTTAAAAATTTTAAAGTTACAGCAAAATAACTGAGTTTCATAGGGACACCCTAAACTACTTAGGAAAAAATGCTCTAATTCAGTCATATCAAGAGAAATAGGAAAAATTATACCATCAGTGTTGCTTGAAATTATTTATTCTACAACTTTTCCGAATAATGTATGCCTTTATTTTTGCAAATAAAAAAGTTAGATTTTCGATTTCTCTGAAAATAAGGACTACCCTAGTTTTCAGTTACACCAAAAAATCACCTTGTTATTCGAAACAACTTTGTAGAAGACAATTTTGCTCCAATCTTCAAAATTATTCCGAAAATGTATCTTTCCAGCTAAATTCGCATTCTGGACCACTGTGCAATGTAGACGCAAAGTTTGACGATTGTCGCAATTGACGTCGGTATATCCAATAGGAATCGGTTTGGATCTAACCAGTTTTTGTAATTTAACAACCAGGTTTACTAAGATCAGGCTTTGTCTCTGCCGTCGCACAGTGATTTCATTTCATACAAAAGTTGGAAAAAAAGTCGAAAAATAGATTTTACATAGCTAAGTTACAGATACCGCCAGAAAAAAGTGCCCACCTACCCCAGTTTCTCCTTTTTGTGCAGCAAACTGTAAAATAAGTGAAAGATATAGTAGAAATTATGCATGCCAAAATAAAGTGCCCACTTCTTATTTTCTTTAAAAAAAAAAACAAGTTGTAGATCCAGTCTGTTGAGCGATCAGTAGTTGATGTGTCCTCCCCTGGCCTTCAAAAGTTTTTGCAAACTTTTCGGCATACTCTCCACCAGATTCTTCATGTGTTGTGCGTCAAGATCTTCCCAGGCGTTCTCGAGAGCTTGAAAATAGTTATGTTTGTTGGTAACTCCTGTCTTATCAACTCGTGAATCCAAGATGCCCCACATTCTCTATTAGGTTCAGATCTGGACTCTGTGGGGGCCATTCTATAGGTTTAATACGGCAGGAACGGAAGAATGCCTTTGACTTCTTCGCGGTATGTTTTGGGTCATTATCTTGTAGGAACACAAATTTGTTTTCCAGCCCAGTTTTAACCAACGAAACCTCCAAATTCTCACGCAATATGTCGATGTAGGAATCTGCTGTCATAATACCATCGATTTTAACCAAAGCACCAACACCCGCCCAAAAAAACACCCCCACACCATCACGTTCCCTCCACCATGCTTAACTGTACCCTGGATATGTCGATCATGAAGCGCCTCTCCAGGTCTACGCCATACACGAGATCGTTTTTTTGCTGTTGAACAACTCGAATTTGGACTCATCAGTCCACAAAACAGTCTTCCAATATTTTAAAGGTTTATCAGCATGTTCCCGAGCTAATAGAAGACAAAACCTGCTCTTCATACCGTGTTCAGTGATCCTTCTGCGTAGAGTACTGTCCGAGATCGGTTGTTGAATCACTTCCTTGATCTCCCTGAGGGCAACCTTCGGATTTTTCTTAATTTCTCGAATGATTCTTGCATCTGTTCGGGAATCTGTTCTACGTTTCCTTCCCCTTCCTGGGCAATCAGCTACTGAACCATAGGTTTTGTACTTTGCGAAAAGTTTGGTAACCGCTGCTTTGCTGTATCCATACTTTCCACCAATCTTGCGATGCGATTCACCTTTCTTGATGTCACGAATAACACATTTTCGGATCTGCAAGGGAATAGTTTTGCTTGCCACCGTATTATCCATGGTTATTTTGAAAACTCGCACTGAATCTTTCTGACCGACAACTGAAATCCGTAAGAAGATAAACAAACACTTGGAAACGTCAAAAAAATTGAATACGAGGGGCGTTTGGATGTAAAAATTACATACACATAATATTTTTTCAGTTGGGCACTTTGTTATGACACACCAAATTTACACCACGTATGGTTCAAAAAATAATTTTGCAAAAATGGGTATTATCCATTTCAAAAATACACATGCTTCTTTAAAATAATAATATGATCATGCTTAGAAAAATATATGAATACGATATAATAAGTTTTTCAATGACTTCAGAGATGAAGCGTATTCATGAGAAAAGTGGGCACTTTATTTTGGCGGTGATTGTATGTGTTTCCATGTAACCTTGTGCCACTGATTTCAAATATGCTATCTAACTTATCGTATTGGGTCACATTACCGAAATATGGCCACTTCATAGTCCCCTGGAATATCTGGAACATCTGATAAAATGCTAAATTCATTAGTCTCGTCCTAAAGCAATAAGATTTTTTTCAAACCATTTGTACATAACATGTAAAAAGTAAAGCGATGTTAGAACAATTTATGGCTCTGGGTGGCCATGTCATATGATTATTCAGCTATTCCATACCACTAAGATGAAGTGGATCATAGAATTTTAGAATATTTGGCAGATTTGTGCCTTTTAGGGAAATTTATGACTTGTATTTTTCATTTCACCATTAGTTAATATTTCGAGATAGGGTGTTCCAAAAAACGAGAAAAAAATATTTTACATTGAAACCACTCGACCGATTTTGAATTTATTTGACGAAAAAAAAGAAAAAAAAGGAGTTATAGTTTTCAGCAATAGTAGGTATATAAAAGGATATAGACGAATTTCACGCCAACTCACTCAGTGGTTGGCAGCACCCTCTCAAAATCTAATGAAACTTTGTGGGTGTGTAGACTATGCCTTTTCAAGCAGCTTTGCATACTTTGTTTTTTCAAAATTTATGTAAACTACCATTTGAAAAGGCCTTGAGGTTTTTGATCGATTTTTTTAAATCAACGTAACTCAAAAAGGGAAAGATTTAACAAAAAGTGATGTATGGGTGACTTTAAGAAAATTTGCTACACTTTTAAATTTTAAACAATTTGCAACAAAATAGCTATCTTAGAATGGGACGATTTTTTTCTTAATGCGAGCGCAATATAATTGTCTAAAAGTACGCCATACATTAGCAAGATGGGCACTTTTAATGAAATTTTAATTTCTAACAACACATTTTTCATGTCATCATGACTCAAAAAAGACAAAACTTACAAAAAAATTATGTATGAGTGACTATTAGAAAATTGTTTTAACTTTTAAGAAAAAAAATTGTAAAATCAATTCCTAGACGCTAAAAAAAATATTTTAAAATATATAAAAACAATATGCCAAAAAATGGCCTATCTTAGAATTGAACGAAATTATTTCTTGATCGATGGCAATATAATTCCCAGGTTTTTTTTTTCATATGAGGTGAATCTAACAATGAGAGATTCTCTCCTCTCTCGCTGTCTTTCATTAGGGAAGGTCCATTAATTATGTCACGCAGTAAGGGGGGAGTGGGGGTTTGGGAAAACGTGACGATCCATACAAAAAAAATGAAGGTCCATACAAAAAACGTGACAATGAGGGGAGGGGGTTAAAAAATGGCATTTTTTGCGTGACGTAATTAATGGACGTTCCCCTTGAGTACAGTGCACCATTAAAAAAACTTTGCGGGGATTATTTAGTACAGATAGAAACACAGCAGTGTTGGCTAGCATACTGTACAAATAGTAGAATGAAAAACGTAAAGCTGAATGGAATATGAACGAAAGAGAAAGCGATCAAAGAGAGTCTCTCTACCTCCAAACCCGCTCCTAATGAAAAAAAAGCCCAAGAATTGTCTAAAAGTTCGCCATGCATTGCAAGATGGGCACTATCAAAGAAAAAAAAGGTCGCAAGGAAGTTCAAGATTTGTTACAGAATGTGTAAAAGGTATGGGAAAAGTTGTGATAGAGGGGGGCTGATAAATCTAAAAAAATAGCGGACGTCATATTTGAATCGTCTTTAAATGGATACGCATCAAGTCTCATCATATTAAAAAATTCTAATTTTATAAAACTTGATGCATATCCATTTAAAGAGAAAGACGATTTAAATATGACGTTATATAAATTTTCGAAATACTGTTTATGTCAATACAAGCTCATAGGTTTTTGCTTGGTAAGGATTTTACTTTATTTATTTTTATATGTACATCTTCACGTATTAGTATTTAATATAGCTTCATTTATTTAATTTATAAATATTTCACATACAAAGGGGGGTTATCCTTTGATTTTGAAAACCTTTTAGGTGAAATTCGGTTTTCTGAAATAGGTAGAAAGCAATGAACCTGTGTTACAGGTATTGTCTTTATGTGGCTATATAACTCCTCAAGTTCTTCTGACATTTTTGCATACTGTTCAGCTGATATGAAGTAGAAATTTAGTTTTATAATACCTCTATTTGTTGAACTGCCTAGTCATATAGCTCCCGAGGAGTTTTGATTGTGTTTCCATAATCTTGAGCAAGGCTGGCTCCATCTGATATGGAAATAATTTTGAGCAATATATTGAACTTTGTTTAATGAAATCCAGCAATTTTGATATAAACAACTGAACTGCTATATTAAAAGGCCAACCCTTCAGATTTTGTTTTCCAATTTAGCGTCCTTCTCGTAATATACTTCAAAGTTATGGTAATAAACAGGAACAACCACCTGATTTAATTGTATTATCAGTATTATCACTAAACTTTAAAACAAAATATAATTTAAAAATAAGCCCTCTCCAAATAGCAGCCTTGATTTTCAGAACATTACAAGACCCTTAAAAAATCCAAATTGTCATCAGAATTACATTGAATTGGCTCGTGTGAGGTTGTAGGACCAAACTATCAGACGCGTTGGCACGATTCACGGTAAAAATAGGCCAGGAAAAATTTGTTGTTAGAAAAACTTTTTTTTCCTTCAAAGTGCCCATCTCGCGATTTATGGCGAACTTTTAGACAATCATATTGCCTTTATTAATAAAAAATTGTCCAAGTCTAGAAGACCATTTTGTGCAAAATGACTTTAAATTTTATGATATTGTTTTTAGCGTATAAAAATCGATTTTTCAAATATTACATTTAGTTTTCATAAAAGTTAAGACAATTTCCTAAAAGTCACCCATAAATCACTTTTCTGGCAGTCTTTTCCTCTTTGAGTTATGTTGATTTTTTTATTATTCCTTTATTATCGAGATTTTTAGCCCTGGGCTGGTTCATCTCCGAAATGTAGTCACCTCTCTCTCTCTCTCTCTCTCTCGCTCGCTCGCTCGCTCTTCGTAAATACCTTTTAGGTATTTTCGTTACTTGTCCTGGGGTGAGATTCGAACTCAAGACTCTGGCATGAGAGGTCGCCCTCATGTTGATTTAAAAAAAATCGATCCAAAAACTTAAGCTCTTTTCAAATGGTAGTTTGGATGAATTTTGAAAAAAAAAACAAAGCATGTAAAGTCACTTAAAATGACATCGTCTACACACCCACAAAGTTTCATTTGATTCTGGGAGGGTGCTGCCAAACACTGGATGAGTTTGCGTGAAATTCATCATGCTTTTATGAAAATAGTTGTTGAAGCTTAGAAGTGCAATTTATGTTCATGCTGAAACGCTCAAACACAAACTTCGACTTTGACTGAGCTCCATGCTCTTAAGGTAAATGGTTTGGGAATGCAAAGATGATTCTTAATCCTGCTAAAATTATCTAATTAAATTAGAATGGAAAATATACAATGATTTAACGGTACATGGTCATGGGTCGCATCCCCTCACTTCAAGCTGTGATGGAGTGACAACATTTCTCGAACAACGCCAACCAGCGTCTCTCCGTGTTTCAGCTGGCAGTCTTTTGTGATCATATGACTCGTGGAGGCGTGAGCAGGGTTATACAATTTTACTTTCAATTGAAAATCGTCGTGGCACGATGAACTTAATATTCATCCCTTTCAATTTATACACATAATCTTCCTTTTATAGCCGAGTCTTAGTCAGCTTCGGCAAAACAATCTTCAAACAAACATTTTCTACTAAGCTTTTCATTTATCGGTGATTATTTTTGCCTTCAATGTCAAACTAGTATGAAGTAGGACAATTGAAATTCATGCAATACGTGCAGATTCATATTCATTTCAGAGGTATTCATAATTTTTAGGACTGGAAACAGTGTTATCAGATAAAAAATTGAGTAGCACCGAAAACAATAATCAACCATTTTATGAAATTGTTGGAATGTGCCAACCAGTTGCACGGATATGGTTTCCAAATTAATAATACCCCAAGGGTAAACGACCGGAGACGTATGATTTACGTTTGATAGGGGATATTATTATATTTCTGTAATAGAATTGATGTGTTCATATTTTACAAAACATAATAAATAGGAATTTCATGTTCAACTTACTATTGCTCAATGTATGTTTGATCGATTTGACTTACGTTTAGTCCCGTTGTGCAGCACTCGCAGCTGATCTATCTAACCTATGGTCTTCTAACCGTACTACACAATCTAGATTTAAGTATTTCAAATTTATTTTAGTTATTAAGATTTACCTTAGCATGTAGGTCTAGCACGTAAGTAGATTCTAGGAATAAACTGCATGTACTTTTAGTAAGGGTAAATTAACAAATTACTTTTAATTAGAATAGTTCACATGGGGTTTGTTTTTCTTCTGTAAACAATGGATGGTGATGTATTCAATGTCTATGGGACCGCAGGTTCGGTAAATTGGGATGCCTTTAGGTGCGCTGGTATGGGTAGATGGGATGCTGGATGGGAAGGTGCGCACCTACACCAGGAGCGTATTCAACAGAAATGATAAATGAAATTGCTGATATAGAAGTTGCTTTCCAGAGATTCATGAAGCTACAAAGCTACAAAGCAATTGCAACAAATGCAATTTCAATAAGTCACCGCAGTATCAAACAAAAACCCTCTTGCCAGCTTGGGTAGCTTTTTGTCGAGCAAAGTAAAAGAAATGCGTGCATCGTCAAATGACAATACTCCTAGCAACACTGGCATGTATGTTTCGTTGTGTTTGCCAACCACTGGAACTGCGTGTGCGCGACAAAATCTGGACAGATTAAGTTAGAAATAAAACAAATTTACTGTTATTTCAATCCAAGATGCATTTTTTATTCATTCAATTGTGCATTATTAGTCATCTTAAAACTAATGACAGTTACTTCATCAGGCTGTATGAAGAAACTACGAACTTTTGAGTTTACTCCAGCCATTAGAGTCTGTGCAGACTTCTCTACAACCGGTTTAGCTGCTTTTGTCCAAGTCTGTTGTTAAATCTTTCAGCACATAAGTTTCAGGAAAACTTCGTCAAATATTCGCGATTCAACCCGGGTTTTAGTCGTCACATTCTGTTTATCAATACGGTTCGGTGCAGTTTCCACCTTGAACGACTTTATACCTTGCCGGTGCTTGGAAGTATGCTCAAAAGTTGGGGACATTTTTATTTTTCTAGCCACAGTACGTAGTGAAAAATCTAGTCTCTTCTGCAATATTTGCTTCACCTTCGCGTCATTATGGTGATTTTGAGATCCGTTTTTGTTCCGCTCCCAGCTTTCCTGACTGCTGTCAAACGTGTATCGAAAGATTTAAGAACGTTATGGACCGTGCTTGCAGGAAAACCAAGCTTTTTTGCAAGTTTTGTTACTGACAGATCCGGATTTTCATTACGACTTCAAACAATTGCTTTTTGCACTTGCTCTTTTTTCGACGCCATCTTCGCTCTTAAAGTTTGTAGTACCACCAAAAATTGATTTTACACAACGAACAGACATACGTCCATCAGTCTGCGAAATATTTAACGCGTTTATTTAGACGCAAGACACTCATAAAATACCCGTGAATGGGGGGAATCTGCTCAGAAGCGTAACCAGGATTTGCTTCTGGGAGGGAGGGAGGTGAGCTGTTAACATTGATGACAGTTTATGTAAAAGTTCCTAGCAAATGACAGGGGCTTTGAGGGGCGGAGGATCGAACCATAAAACCTTCCGCTCTGGCTGCGCTACTGACTCTGGTTATATTGTCGCGAATAGGTAAATTCCCTTACACAAATTAAAAACAAGCTCCGGATTATTCTCCGCGACGATTATCCCATATGTTTGTTTGTTTTTCTTGAGCATCGAGCTTATCGTTTACGGCTGCCCCGAGTATTGACGGTTCTTTACCTATTGTAAATCCATTTACCCAATTAGCAACCGAGAAGTTTCGATGTCTTCTAATTTTTGAATTAGTATAATTGTGTAGCTGGTACAATAATTCTCAGAGGTATGTCGAGAATCGCCATTGTCCGAATGACAAATTGATCAACTTCTGGGCAAGCGGCCTTCGAGGTGGACAAGTTCTTAATTACAGTCCGGTAATTCCGAAACCAGAACAGAATTTTTATTTCCAGAGATGATGCGAACATGACTTAAGTAAGCTTTTTCCAATATCCGCAACCGTCACAAGAGTCTGACACAAGAATTGACATTAAATTTGAAACGTCCTTCTCAGCGTGGCATCGAACTCTACATTCTTGCGACACTCATTCTTACATCAGTCATCGTGTCCGCATCCGCATTTTGTTTGAATCTATATCCGGTCGAGTGATTCCATCCGATACACACGTTTAGGATAGATGTCATACTAACCAAATCAAGGTCGAGCACGTCTTCCAAAAAAAAAGAAGCCGATGATTTCATCGATTTTCGAGTGTCGACTACCTGGTCTCGTTGCAAACACTCGAGAAGTCACGTGCAGGTTCAATCTCTTTGCGACAGAGATTTTGTTGCACTGTTTGAGAGGTGTGAGGCAATTCAAAGCAGGCGGGAAAAATTGACACGCGATGGTTCGTTTTCTGCATCAGTGGTTATTTTTTTGTTATTATTTTGGTTTCGATCGGATTAGATTAACCATCAGCGAAACAGGTGATTGATATTTTGTTGCTGAATACTCGCTTCATATGACGCAGTCATCTGTGAAAGTAGTGGTTTTCGGTTAGGAAAACCGATTAATTGTGCAATAGAAATGCAACTCAGGTCTAATGATTCGTTAAAATTTCAAATATCCACTTTTGAAGCCAATGGTCTTCTCTTAGATACTGAATAAATTCTTGAGTCTTGTTTGTACTTCTTAGTTCGCCAAAACACTCTACTTGGCTGTATTGGAAACCATGTTTGATCTACGCGTGTCACTTTGCCCGTACACAACAGACAGTGTTGGGAACGGAGAAATTTCCTTAATTAATAAAAACTGGATGCGTTTTTAAGAAATTAACGAGCGAAGACGAAAATTATCCAAACAAACAAGACAAACACACAAAACTGCGTTGTATAATGACAGCGCAGTTGAGCCACCAATTTTTTTTCCCCCCGACCAACCAATTTCTATGATCGAATAAGTACCGACAACTATTAGGACACGCAACCGTGGCAAATCCTAAATTGCACTCCACTGGCATAGAAAGTTTTCTAGAAGAAGCAATTCCTCAAAAATATTGCAAACGCATTCCTCAATGACAGCTCTCTCGCTCTGTTTCTGGCTGCGATCCATCGATGGCGATTGAAATTGAAGCGAAATTTCATTTTCACATTGCGACCGTAGGCGATCGCTCTGTGTGTGAGCTTGTTTACACACCTTGAGAGTCCGAAACCAATCGGGCCCGAATCGACCGCTGCAGATTGGACAATCTGCGGCCGTTCTTCTTCTTTTTCTTTGCGATCGAAGAGATCAGCTGATGACGATCGATGCGCGACTGCGATCTGTACTCCATTACAACGCACTGTGCGTTCAGATGGGCAAATTAAGAAACTTATTCCATTTGTGCCTAATTGTGGAGAGGTTACTTCGGCTTGATTGCCTATTTTGGGACCCTCGTACAGAAAACGTCAATTATATCTATAATTATGCCATAAACGAATTATACTTTAGGTACGATGCTTCAGGCCAAAAGCAACGAATCTGCAAACATGAAATAGTTTAATGTTTAAGCAGTAGATTTCCATTTTCATCCTCAGGCGATCCTTACAAAATTTTAATTCACTCGGTTAGAATTGGAACTCTTAGGGCATCTCCAGGAGAGTATGGTCGTTACAAAATAGAACTGGATTTATAACAAAGGCAACTTCAGCAAGGTGTTCTAGTTGGATAATTTCGAACAGTTTCATGTTAAAATTTAAAACTGGAATACTACGTTGTTCTATGTTTGTTCAAATTTGAAACGCGTTTCATCCAAGTTATACTTTTTTTGTCATTGTGGTAGTGTCTATGGAATCGAGTCAAACGTCAAACTTTGAATCAACGTCCGGTCGTAACTCTGGTTGAATCTTGTATCCGTTCTACTTTTTCGTTAATAATTTCAATTTGCAGCAAGAAGTCTGAACGCAAGTTAAAAAATGGTAACTTGAATAGGTGATTAGATTTAAGCTTGGTTTTTTCATTTCAGATAAGGGAACGTCCATTAATTACGTCACGCAAAAATTGACTTTTTAAAAAAAAAAAACCTCTCCCCTTGTCACGTTTTTTGTATGGATCGTCACGTTTTCCCAAACCCCCGCTCCTCCCTTACTGCGTGACATAATTAATGGACCTTCCCTAATGGCTTGTCACGCTGGTTTGGTGATCGCATGTTGTATTCTACATGTATTTCTACAATAGGGGGTTTTAATTTAAAAAAAAAACATGGTTTTTTTCAACTGTATCGATGATGGGCGTTCTTCCTAACACAAACATATTTTTTATGAATCTCAATTTTTTTTTTTTTTGATTTTTTAAACAAGAAAAAATAAACAATTTTTATTTTTACAAACCGACATGCAGTTTTACAAAGTGACATTTATGCAAAGTGACAGCAATTAATTTTCAGTTACAGGGGCTCCCATTATGACATATATGTCAATTTTTGTATGCTAGAAATCAATGGTTGGTTCGTTGGTTTAGGTAGTCTGTTTTTTGAAGCGTGTTTCATGGTGAAATAAGGTGGTGTTGTCTTGCAATCATTAATATTCACGATACTTTGAAATTGTTTTTTCGATAGTTTCGCTTGTCAAAATTAAAAAATATATTAAATGCCGGTATATTATTATATTTATTAACGAACCATGTTATAATCCACATACCCCTATAATACCCTATTGTGTGGCAGAATTCCTTAAGTGCTTTGTTCGCAGTCGATTTTGAAAATAATCATCGGCGCATTGCAGCAGCGCATTTCTGCATACCACTCAATCCCGGTTTTCCAGCAGCATTACATTTTAAACGGAAGTAATCATTACGTGCAGTCACTCCTTCTAGCACGCGCAAAAACACGGCCTTTGGCATCCGGAATCTTTGTTCGAACAAACGATCGAGAAAAATAGATGTCGGTGAGAAATAGTGGTCGATTATCATCTGGTGCCCCAACTCTAAGTTTCGTGGAATATTATGCCGATCTGGTAATAAGCCCTCGCTTCTTGGCCACTTCGCTGTTTTCTATAGGACGGAAAGAAAATCTCGAATTAGATAATAACCATGGAGGATTCGTACTCTCTGTTTAGATGAATTAGTTAAGTTACATCCAACAGTAAATTTTCATTTACTTAACCTAAAACAGCTGAAAAGTTAAATCAAAATCCGTCGTATCTTGAACTTCACTAGTGATAAATTCGTACCATTCGTCAGTCATTTTCAATGTGTTTTCCTATTTCGTGACAAATCAAAATATATTTATCATAAACACACTCACATTCAAGTCCTTAGGTTTATAACTACATTTGGAAGTGTTGCTGAAGAGAGGGTAGGTTTGTTGTAAATTTTTCCAAGAGAAAATTTTTTTACTGACATATAAAATGAATCTAAAACTACAACACTCCTGGAGATGCTCTTAGGCCGTTTTCAGCGGGCGCGGTTTATTCTAAATTTTAACAGTTAAATAGACCAAACGAAATTTTCCATTTTCACCGGGGCGTTCTAAATTTCTAAATTTTCGAACAGTTCAGATGTAGATAAAATAGAACTGTCATACGGTTTGTTTTGTGTCGCACCAAATTTAGAACGGAATCCAGGCCGTTCAAAATTTTTTGACAGCTAAAAAAACAACTGGTTTTTAATAGCAACAACAACGGCAATTCGATAGACCAGCAAATCGAATAAGTGTTTTTTGTGAACAGTAAAGGGAAAAGTGAAGTGTGGAAAGCACGAACACAGTCAATTTCACTGCATCTTTCGAAAGTTCCCGGCTTTGAAGTGATTGGTCGCCGAATAAAAAAATCTCATAGGTTTACAATTAAATGTATTGTAACCATACAATAGAATCTATAGTATGTACAATTAACATCATTGTTCTCAACGATAAGATGGTAATACGAGTTATTGTTCCCACAATAGAATCTAATGTAAATTGAGACATCAGCAATAGAAAAGGGGGGTTATTATGTATCTTAACTATAGAAAAAATCGTGATTTTCCTAACAAATTTGAGTCAATTACTATTAATTGTATTGTTTCACAATTGTTGAAAATCTCTAGCATACACATCCAGAAAATTTTACAGTATTCGGTAATCTCATCAACTTTCAACAGCTGAACAGCCTGGCAATCCGATTTAACGGAATTCGGTAAAATTTGACAAGCCCCGGTAATTTTTGTACCGGAATACTGTAAAATTTCACCGAAATCCGGTAAATCGGATTACCGAACGTTCAGCTGTTGAAAAGTTCGGTAAAAAATTACCGAATACTGTAAAATCTTCTAGTGTGTATGGAGTGAATTGTAGATCTATTGTGATGAAAATATGTATTTTTCATTTAACTGATTCATGAACAATAAGATTTATGGTCGGAAATAGATTTAAAGGTTATTTTGTATTATTGCACACACTTAGAAAAATTTTACAGTATTCGGTAATTTTTACCGAACTTTCAACAACTGAACAGTTCGGTAATCCGATTTACTGGATTTCGGTAAAATTTGACAAGTTCCGGTAATCCGATTTACCGGAACTTGTCAAATTTTACCGAAATCCAGTAAATCGGATTACCGAACTGTTCAGCCAGCTGTTGAAAGTTCGGTAAAAAATTACCGAACACTGTAAAATATTCTAAGTGTGTATTGTAATTGAATGGTTATTTTTATCCGGGTGGAAGCACGGAAGTCGGAAGTGATTATACGCTCCAACCACAGTAAACCAAAATGAAAATTTGATTTTTTGTTGTGCTTGACTACAAATAAAAAATATGTTCCCTAGTTTGAATTAAGGGGGTTCGGTGATAGATCTGATACCCCGTAACGCACCACGAAAAGAGCGTTACGGGTCGGGCCTGTAGTTAACTAAAGTTCTGTTAATTTTGCTGCAGCTCTGTAAACTTAACTTAATTCCAACAAACTTTTGCAAAGTTCAGCTTACTTTTTTTTTCAAATCTTAGCTTAACTATCCGAGGTTTGGTGAACTGCTGAAATTCTGATTATTTTCCAGCTTGATTAAAGTGTTGTAAAGTTTTATGAAATTTCGAAATCTCTAGTTCTTAGCCTTTGCTTAAAGTGGTATTTTGTAGTTCTGTGAAATATGTTAGAACTTTAGGGGCGGTTAATAAGTCACGTAAATTCATTTTTGAAAATCTCAAACCTCCTGTTTTAATTTTGTATGGAGCGTAGACTTTGGTCAAATACCCCCAACCCACCCTCACGAAAAGAGAATTCCACGTGGTTTATGAATAGCCCTCGAAGAAGTCTTGCGAATCGTGCATAATTTCTTCCAAGTACCCAAAAAGGACGTAGGGTTCGAACAAACATTAAAAAATGGTGGATCACTGATTCAACGAGTTCTACGAGCTTTGCTGAGCTCTTTTTTTCTATATTCTGTGAAATTTGATGAAACTTTACGATTATTGCTAGTTATGAAATCTCTGCAGCAAACTTATACGTTGTATTCTATGAATTTTGCTGAAGTCCATAAAACATTAATGGAATGGATTAGGCCAGACCTGAGGTAATTATTTTTTGCAATTTCCGTTGAAGTTCTGCGATTTTTTGGAATTCTATAAAGATTACTGAAGTTATGTGAGAAGAAAATTATCATATAGTCTTCTACAAAATGGCATGTAGCAGCCGTGGCATCCAACACTGTTTCGAACCAATCGCTCATTTTACAAAAAGGATTTTGACTCGAGAACTTGCTTGAAGGAATCGAAAAGTCGAACAAGCTAAACTGGAAACAAAGCAAAACAAAGCAGATGAAGTTCCAGAACAAAAACACGCTGACGTCAACATACGAAATTCAGAACAACAAATTAACAGAACACCGCTGAAAACGGCCTCATAGACTGGAACCAAGAAGCAGTGTTAAATCTTTAGCAATATTTCAAAAATATGTGCTGTTCACATTAATACTGCAACACACGAAAAAAACTGTAACTGTTTGGATTTTAAACTAAAATGTTTGAAACTTTCAATAATTTTTGTTCTGTATAATGTGGCAAACACTTGTGAATGTGATACACTTATTTATGTTCCCATCGGACCGATTTAATTTTCAATTTCATTTTGCAGCGTTTCGTGGGGCAATAAGAGTCCTAGTTAGTCCAAAGCCGATGGTGAATGAAGAATGATGGTGAACTCGTCTATTCAGACCACATGAACTAGATGGTAAGGAACAAGAATAGGTTATGGTGGGCTTTGTTCCCAAGAATGAATTCATTTTTGTTTTCGTAAATTAAAGAACACAAATTCAGTTTGTCTTTTTTACGAATGAACTGACACAAGGGGTTCACTGATAATGGTACGAATTGTACCGAGGGGATCACAGATGTCGCTCTCAAAGATCATAGTTGTCACCTTGTCGTTGATGAGACGGCTATCTCATGCAATAGGCCGTCATGGGAGACAAAGAACATGAACAGTAGCGATAGGATCACACTCTGCTCGCTTTAAATTGCCACGTCGTAGTACGTTTATTTGAAGGCACTGAAAGTGGTGTGATACTGGCGAGGCTAGAAAATATCTACAAATAGCTAATATCAATTTAAATTTACAATTTAATAATTTGGGGAAACGACCAATACTGCAGTTTTCATTTTCGTGACAATTCTTTTATTGTTGTTTATTATCTAATTGTCATTCATTAAACATCAAGTATACCCATACAGTTTTTTTTATAAATCTTATTTGTACAGGCTCAATCGAATCAACTTTACAAATCCAAATTTTTATATTTTTATACATCATTTATCTTAAAACTAAAGTTAGGGGGATAGAACCGATTACTCGTGGCCGTCTCGATGATAATAGGAATTACAAATTACGGATGGGAAACAGGGTGGGAATTTAAAGTATGGTTTACATAACACATTAAATTTTAATTTTAAATTATCTAAACACTTATAACTATACAATTTATGGTTTTCTTTTGACTTGAACATTTTTTGAAAAAGAAAAAAAAATACACACATACACAGATAAAAACAACTTAAACTAAACATACAGGTTCAACTAACTACAATCTAAGGGTAATGTTAGTCGAAAACACATAAATGAGTTTCATGTACTCCAAATCACGTACAGCCAAAATATCTCGAATTGGCACATTGGGTTGTCTACCTCGAGCTCGAAGGGAATCATAAAGCTCCGATCTAACTCCACGACGCTCAGCACAAGACCAAATAACGTGATCTGCGTCCTGATAGCCTTGTCCACACTCACAGAGATTGCTGTCGCTCAGCCCAACGCGGTATAAATAAGCATTCAAAGAATAATGATTGGACATGAAGCGAGACATGACTCGAATGAAGTCTCGACCCACATCCATACCCCAAAACCATGATTTCTTCGACACCTTTGGGATAATAGAATGTTGCCATCGCCCCAAATCTCCTTTACTCCATTTATACTGCCAGCTGACGAGTGACTGTTGTCGAAAAATAGGAAAAAAATCGTTGAAGGTGGTTTGTCGATCATAAATATCGCCTTCCATAGCGCCCACACAAGCGAGTCCGCTTTCTCATTGCCCGGAATTGAACAATGAGATGGGACCCATACAAAGATATACCCATACAGTTGGTTTCATTAATAATCATATTGTTTGCTTCATTATCGAAAACGGTGAGTGTTTTGTGAGTAACTAATAATATGTCCTGATGATTCAGGTGCAAAAGTTCTAAACTCAAATATGTATTAAAATTTATATGACAGCCGTAATCAAAGCACTAACTCTAACAACATGTTAGTGAGCTAGGGATCAGACCTTTCAGAAAGGTGATCGAAAAGTGTTACTTAAGCTAGACGCTAACAAAGAATTAAAGGCTAAAGTTATATGGAAAGAGTACCCACAACCGACACAATCGCGGCAGTAAAATGTAACGTGTCTGTAAGATTCAAACATCACAATTAAACCATTTCTGTTTTAGTAGATTCTCGTATTATAGCAGAAAGATCAGAATAATGACTTTATAGAAAACAATGATTTGAGAATTCACGATCTTACTCTCTCTTTCCGGGATATGCCATATCTATTGTAGTGTGGAATTGTGATTAACCGATTTTAGGGTCTTCTTTTTGCAGTGTTTTTTACAGGTTCAATGCGCCTAAGTAACCACCCACCATAACCTATTCTTGTTCCTTCCCATGGAGTTCATGTGGTCTGAATAGACTAGTTCACCATCATCACCATGGGATCTTTAATCTTGACGGATTCACAAACATGGAAATCAGACGGAAACTGTCGCATTTGAAGTTGAGCAGCCTGTTTGTTTACAGGACCATTCAACATTTCAAGGATACTGGCACTGTTGTTCCTAGGACGAAACCCGGATGGAAACGCAGTGTACACACTCCCTCATCGGTCAAAGCAGTGATGGAGCGAAGCCGAAGGAATCCTGCTCCGTCGACGAGAAAAAATGACGTATGAAATGAGCCACACATCCATGCAAAATATATTGAACAGGGGTCATGGATATGGGACTTTTAAAAACAGATGATTCACGGATCGACACGCAAGATTATTGTCGACAAAGTTTCCAGATCGCGGGCGCTGATTAAGACGCACGCTGGTCATACCATATATTTTTCGGATAAAAAATTGTTTGCTTTTGAAGTGTCTCTGAACAATCAAATCGATCGTATATATGGAGCAAGTCTTCGCGAAGCTGGCAAACCAGGGACTGTCCCCGTTATATTATCCCTTTGTTTCCATGCTACTTGTACCTGCCCAGCAAGCTGTGGTCACCCATTTGCTGCATAGTTCCTGAAAGGGACTACACCGACCGAGGGTTTGGTAGATGTCGCAACCATGAGCAGCAACTGATACCTGAAATAAGTTATTGGCCACGAGTTATTGGCGCCCCACTTTTACTACACCATGGCCAATATATTCTCATACAAAATAAAACTCTATTTATTTCAAATCGATAATCCAGATTTTATTGATAATTTTACCCATTATATTGCAATATAATACTGATCAACTACAGCATATGTTTTGGAATAACACCGCCTTTAACCTTCTTGACCAGCTCTAGACGTTTTTCGAAACAGTCACCGACTTCCATCGGCATTTCGTCCCAAATTCGTTCTTCACTGTTTTTGCCATCACGGTTAGAGTTCGACTGATAGAGCTGTCAAATTTTGTCTGCTGGCTCATGGGTTACTATGATTGATCCTGCATTGGTAGTTTCGTCAGTGGGGGTGATGGTGAACCCATGAAAAATCGGCAATTTTTGTCCATTTTTGTAATTCAAATATTATTCTGAAGCAATTAAGGCTTTATTCGTCAATTTATGGATACAAACTTGATCGAGGCTTTCGTTTTCCCACATCTTTTTGAAAGATTAGTTTCACGATTTTTAAATGCCCTAAATTTGGCTAAATAGAATCGATATGTCTGGTAATACATTCTAGATATACAGACAATAGTCACAAGTAATAAATTAACTTTTCACATAGTAACATGAACAATGATTTCACAAGAATACCCTAGAGCCAATTCTAGGGACACATTTCTTTTATATGCTCCCAACTATAGCCTAATTTATGTTACATGTTTTTCAAATGGCTTATCAAAAAAAAAAAATCCACAGCTATACAATACCTGTTTAGAGGGAATTCAAATGTTTTGAAATGAGGCCGATCGATCATAGCTGAAAATCATTCAAGTGTTTTAAGGTAGTTTAATTTGAATTTTTCTTGTAAAATTATGTGTTGATTGTAGCGAATATTGCCCAAAACGAACTACCTGGAGAAATAATAAAAATAAATTTTACGAAGATTGTAACTAACAATAAACCTAAATGATGAGACCAAGTTGCAATATGGTGCTTGTAAAGCCCAATGCAAAGTAAATTTGGACGCATTCAAGTGATCATAACTCAAGAATTAAACAACCGTGTAGATCAAAATGTCAAACAAAAGGGTATTTATTCAGCTTTCAAAAGATAAAGGGCAAGTTATTACACTGCACCGTTTCGAACGAACTGTCGCACTTTACTTCTGACCAATCATAATCTGCACAGTTGCTGGTGACACTGTTTCGGAGAAATATTCCAGTTTAAACGCATTTGTTGTACCATTTGTCACTTCTTTACCGCATCCTCGAAGTTTTTGCTTGACCCCCTATTGTATTAATTAAAAAAAAAAACATGTTTTTTTTCCTCGATGATCGATGATGGGCGTTCTTCCTAACACAAACATATTTTTCATGAATCTCAACTGTTTTTTCTCGGTTTTTAAACAAGAAAAATCTAATCATTTTTTTTCAAACCGACATGCAGTTTTACAAAGTGACATTTATGCAAACTGACAGCACTTAATTTTCAGTTACAGAGGCTCCCATTATGACATATATGTAAATTTTTGTATGCTAGAAATCAATGGTTGGTTTATTGGTTTAGGTAGTCTGTTTTCTTGTAGCGTGTTTCAGGGTGAAATAGGGTAGTGTTGTCTTGCAATCATTAATTTTCATAATACTTTGTTTTTTCGATAGTTTCGTTTGTCAAAATTAAAAAATAAATTAAACGCCGGTATATTATTATATTTTTTATCGAACCATGTTATAATCTACACACCCCTATAATACTCTATAGCTCAATATTTTTCGATCGGTCTGAATTCAGGGCAATTCGGAGGAATAATCTCTTTGGTGACGAAATTTACATTGTTTGCAGCATACCATTCTGGTACCTGTTTAGAGTAGTGGCAACTGGCTAGATCCGGCCAAAACATAACGTAGGTCTTATGTTGCCGAATGAAGGGTAAAATCCGCTTTTGCAGACACCTTGCCAAAGCATTAGTTTCCGAGCAAACTTATCAGCAAAAACAAATTTATACCTGGAAGGCACATCCCCACGACCAGGTAAAATTTTCGTCCGAGGATTGTTTATAATCCATTTTGACATATGTTTCGTCATCCATTAAAATACAGCCATCAAATTTCGTCAGAACTCGTTCGTACAGTAATCGTGCTCGCTTTTTGGCCGATAAATTTTGTTTCATGAAACGATTCAGCTGTTTACTGGCACCAAAAAGATTTATATCCTTCTCTTGAAAGAATGTTACGCATGGTGGAATAGTTGAAATCGTATTTCTTTGCCAAGTCACGTATGGAGACACCTGGGTTGCCTTCCACGTACCTCAACACCTTTCTCCTCAGCTCTTTGTCGCTAGTGCCATTTTTATGACAGATGTGCTGTGCTCTATCCACACTCAGAGTATGCTTGCAACGTTTGATTACAAGACACATTTTTGACTTTGGGAATTTTAGCACTTTTGCTATTTTTGCTGCGTTAATAAAATGAATCTCTAGATGTTTGTGCACAATTAATTTTCTTTTCTCAAGTTCCATGATCCGAAATTTCGAGATGCGTCGATCAATCGAGAAAAACTTTTCACCAATTTCTTCGTCAATGAAACATCAACAAATACCTGTCAAACGTTTTGTTTCAACCACCAGGAACGCGGTGAGGCATTAGACCGTGCGTCCAGATTTACTTTGAATCGAGCTTTATTGAGCTTATCTAAGCCAACGGTTTGCTAGTTGAATATTGATGCTAGGTCAATTACTTTATGAGCTACAATTGAAAATGTAATACACTACTGCTTTATTAGGCTGAGCCAAGGGACATGTACCTTAAAATTGTTTTTCAGTCTAACAAAATGTTAAAAAAAACATGTTTAATACCATGCTATATCTGAACTCGCGTGTTTTTATCACTAGGTATTTTATCAAGAGTAATATAGGAACTAATAAAAATTAGCAAAACAAGCATTTTTAAAACTGCAATAAAACACCCGCTTGAGTCAAAACTTCATAAAAGATTTTAAATCATGTGTTCTTTTTCAGAGATCGTAACGAAAAATGAAGAAACCTGATCCTGTGTTCAGGAAGTTCGACCCCTTGTTAAATCGGAATTGAATGTGTAAATTAAACTGCTGATATATTATTCGAGTAAACTTCAATTGACGTGTTTTTCAACGTGTTCGCGCTGTTGCATACTGATAGGCGAAAACCCGCTAATAAATCAGTTTGTCGAGCAGGTTTTCCTCACTTTCTCGTTTTAAGTTTAATCGGCAGTTTTTACTAGCACCTGATATCCAAAATAAATGTTTATTTCTTCCACAATCTAGAGAAGTTTAATCCACGTTAGGTTTTATAAAAACAATACCAATAATTGGAACATACGAGTATAATTATAACAATTCGGCCGGTAGATTCGACCGCTCCTATATGAGGTGGTAAGGGCGCAGCTACAGAATTAGACCTATACTCAGTCCGACCCAAGAGACATAAATTATTTAATTTCTGTCTCTCAAGTCGGACTGGGAATAGGTCTTATTCTGTAGCTGTAGAATACTTGTAGCATTATGTGCTTATGCACCAAAAATGTATTATCAATTTTTCGAGCAGTTTTCTAATACAACGAAATTCAAAAAAATTGAAGATAAATCAGTTTCAACTTCAGAATTAGGATAATCTAAATCGAACGGAAGTTTCTTATTTGCATCACAAATATTTGACACACAGGCGTAAAATTGGCATCGTCAACTTTTACTTATAATTATAAGCCGACGAATCAGCTTGAACTAAATTTTCTAACCACCCCCTTTCATTTACTTCTCTCCTGATTTAGATCTGGAAACATCATCCACAGAACATCCCAGCTCGTGCGACAGTTCCATGTCCGCCCTGCGGTTGCACACCCCTGGCTTTGGTAAGACCGCTACCAACCGACGACCGATTGTTCTACCGAAGCCTCTGCCACAGCTAGAATTTCCCGGTCCCCCATCCTACGATTACTATGAACCCAGCTGCTGCTATATGCCTCTTCCGCCTCCCATGCCCCACCACCTCAGCCACCCCATTCCACTGCTGGAGCAGCCGAGTCTCATTCCGCCCAACGGAAATTACTACTCGCTGAACGACTGTCTGGAGTGCGTCCGTCAGGAAGTCGAACATGTGCCCCTGTACGCAACCAGCCGCACGAGTCCGATGCGCCGACGCTCCCGCAGTGCCAGCGTAGTCAGCATGAGCATGGCGAGACGACCCAGCCAGATTGCCATCCCACCGGCGGTCGATCCGTCCACTGCTGTCTCGATCGCGGCCACCAACGCTAACACTTGTTACACTCCGCAACATTTCAGTCTTAGCAAGAAGGGCCTGCTGCAGATCGATTACTCCTGCAACTGGGACAACCTGGACCGGTACATTGCGAAATGAACGCGGCATTCCAGTGCGCTTTATTCCCTTTACATTGCATCATCATTGCTTTTACCCTCAACCTATCTTTTTTTTTTTTGTCATAGAAGCAGTCTCTCCCCTCTCGAAAAATGCTCAATTTATTTACTAACCAAATAAATACTGAGATAGAATACCCTTTCCTAGGATAAGGAAGAATGTATTTAAGAAAAAAGATATATTCAAGAGAAACACGTGTAAAGGCCATATAAGCTTTTGAATACAAATCACATTTTTCAAAAGGCTCATGTGGCCTGTTCACACGTGGCTCTTGTATTGTGCTAATAATTGTTATTATAATGGTGCACTCTGTAAATATTCGAACGGAAAAAGAACTAGTTATAGGAAGTCAATGAAATTGTTTAGAGGAAGGTTATTTAATATGTTAATAAAGAAAAACACAGGAAGGTGTTCTTGATTTATTTTTTTAAGCGAAAGAAAGCGAACGATTAATCACCGTTGCTCTTGGTGAAGAGCTTCCTCCTCTTGCGTGGCATCGCCACGTGTCCCCCTACTCCAGGATGTTGTGGGCTGCTGTGGGTTTTAGTTCTATAGCTACTGGTGCTACTAGAGCTCACTTCAACCGCCTCCGGTACACTTTTCTCACCTCGATTAATACCCTTCGTTTGCGAAGATTGTTGACTGCTGCTCTCAACTCTGGTTCCTAGCAAAGGAATCGTCTCCACAACCTCCGCATAGCGTTGACTTCCACCGATAGGAGAAATTCTGGGACCCATTCCCATCATAAAGTCAGTCGAGTGGTTCTGCAGATGTTCCATATGATCACGAAGCTCAATTTCTCGCTTCTGCAATGCAATATTGTCGTCCCTCAGCTTATGCTTTTGGCTCGATAGTGATTGAACCAGCTTCTCGTACTGCTCCACAATCTTTTTGCAGCGATCTTCGTTTTCCGATTTCAACCGTTCCATCTGTGATTGCAGCTGATCGTATTTGATCGAAGCTTCCGAAGCGGCTAGTTCCTTGTCGATCGTTAGTTCGGAAATTTGCCTTGAATATTGGGCGGTTTCTTTTTCCAACTGCTTCGTGTGGTCCATTCTTTGCTTTTCTAGGGCTTCTTCGTGATCGGTTCCCAGCTGGGAAACTTGCTTCTTTAAGATTTCGTTTTCTTCGGAAAGTTTTCTAATGGTTTGTTCATATTCTACGATGTCCTTCCTTTCGTTCACCACCTTGATGATGTTATTAAGGCTTTTGGAAAATCTATTCCAATCGGATGGTGTGCCAGCTACGCCGTTCAATTCCAACCGCTGTTTTGCGGACTGGAGCTGATCTTTGTTAATTTTATTTTGGAGTTGGGAACTTCGCAGCTCTTTACGAGTTTTATTGAAAGACTGTGTGATTTGATAGTAAGAGTGTTTTGGTTGAATTGTTTAATTTACAAAATCACCTGAAAAGCATTCTGGGTGTCCTTTAGAATGAGAGATAAGTCCTTGTCAAGGTCTGAACCTTCTGGGATATTTGATTGGGTCTGGTTGCTTCTGACCATATTGGGTACGCTTCCAGAGAGTTTGAAATCCATGTTTAGAGCAAATGCTAGATCCTTGTTTATACCTGGAATGCAATTATTATTGTATATTGAGTACACTTTGTCGATAATAATGTGTTGTTTTACTTTAACGATCTTTCGGAACTCACGTGTCTGAAGTTTCATGCGAATTTTCAAAAGTTAGTACAACAATGTGTCTCATGTCGTCTATAAAAGATAGGAATACACTCTGAACTGAAAATTAACAACATGCTCGATTTATTTTACTCGTAATGACAGCGAATCCGTCTTTGATAGACTTCCAAAAAAAAAAAAATATCATTGTACGATGGCGTCATAAATGCTGTTTTGACTGCCCAGAGAGCTTGTTTACGTGGAAAAATATTTTCGGAAAGATCTGTTTAAGATTGTGCGCTCTAAACATACTACCATTGAAGTAAAATAGCCGGAAAACAGACACCAGTGCTTATTTTCACATCATTTTCTGAATCTAATCGTACAGAATCCGTAAAATGATGACAAAAATTTTCGTTTGAATCCTAACACCTTATAAACAAGCTCCCTGAACTGTCAGAAGAGTGAGGGTAACAAATTCCGTGCAACGATCTATTAGGTCCGTCTATGTTTTGAGAAACGTCAATTTATTTGAATGTGTCTGAAATTTATCTCAGGTTCGCCTTGACTAATAGCACAGAGAAGAGACATCCAAGCTGGAGTGCCCTCCGTGTGTAAATTTTTGTAACTGCCATTTTAAAATTATAGCTCGTTTCCGTTAGTTTTGGTGAATCGTATGTTGATGACGCCACTTGCCCACCTCGAGATTTGATAGACTGTCAATTTTAATTTGGTGAAACCTAGACTAGGCGGCGTTGTTTTTCCAACGGTTTGCTTTTAAATATTTACACAGTAAATTGGTGAAAAAATGTTCGAGTCTGGATGTCTGTTCTCTGTGCTAATAGTTAGTTTTGCTATAGAATAGTGCGATATAAGTACGAGAAATAATCCTCACCTATTAATTGGCAAAAATGTATGGAAAATTCCACATAATACTGATGTGTTCACACATAAATCGAACCTAGAGAACTATAAATGCAGTTTATATGACAAATGAAAACTATGTGTGACAACACTCAAGGGGTAAGACAGGTATAATTCAAGTGTTGCTTTTGAGGTAACTTGAGTAACTCACGTTAAAGTTTCTCATTTTCATCTGCTTGTTCACATTTCAATGCGCGTCGCAGCAAGCCTTTGTTTTCACTGCTTTTCCCGCGATTGCAAACTGTTACCTGGAATGATTTTGCAGTCTGAACAGCAGGATTCAACAAAATTATTTTAGCATCAAAAAAGTGCTCAATTTTGTGTTACCTATCAAAATGCGGTCTTACTCCGGAACAACAACAAACTATCGTGCACAAATGGTGCACTGTGAGCGGACTCTCCTTGAGAAAATTGGTCAAGGAAGAGGGTGTAAGCGTCGGAGCGGTACGATCTGCGATTCGAAAATATAGAGAACAGTGTACGTTTGAAGATGCGCCAAAGAGTGGTCGGAAATCCGGTCCTGTTAGTCTGGATATCGATAAAAAGATCAGGGAACAATCTACAAGCGAAAACCAGTGACTTCCGTTCGGGATGTTGCGAAAAAACTAGGGATCTCGTCGAGTAACGTCATGCGTGCCAAAGAAAGACTTGGGCTAAAAACATACCGAAAGCAGAAAAAACCCAAAAGGAACCCAAAACAGGCCACGTCCGTGAAACCACGGGCCCGCAAACTCTACGATTTGTTATTGTGTAGAAATTCTGGGTGTATAATAATGGACGATGAAACGTATGTGAAACTAGATTACAAAACGCTTCCCGGGCCACAATTCTATACTGTAAGCGAAGACAAAGACATCTGCGAAACGGAAAAGGCAATTTTTACCGAAAAAATCGGTAAGAAGGTTATGGTTTGGCAGGCAATATGCGAGTGTGGTAAAACATCTAGTCCGTCCATCACAACGGAGACGAAGAACACTCAGAAATACGTTAAGGAATGTCTCCAGAAGCGATTATTGCCGATGATCAGGCAGCACGAAGGTCAAGTAGTGTTTTGGCCTGATTTGGCGTCATGTCATTACGCAAAGGACACTTTAGAATGGTACAAAAGTCAAAATGTATGTTTCGTGCCGGAAGACATGAATCCACCGAACTGCCCGGAGGCACGGCCAATCGAGACTTTTTGGGCTTTAACCAAAGCAAAGCTTCGACAATTCATAAAACTAGCGGACGACATCCAAAAATTTAAAAAAGATTGGCCAAAAGTGGTCAAACTGGTGGGAAGTACCACTGGGCAGAAGCTAATGGGTCATATTCGAGGAAAAAATAGGAGTTTTGGCTATGATTAAATATTTTGATTAAACGAGAGTTAAATATCATATAAAACACAAATACAAATATGATTTGCCAAATACAATTATTCAAACTAAAAAAAATATGACTTTTTTTTTATTTTGAAAGTGTGCTTATACTTTCTGGAACAGTCTATATTGAATGAATGTGTTGCCACTGATCGCAAGCGATTTAAATACACCGAATGAAATTATTTTGACACAGTGAATGCAATCAGCTGGAAGGATCAGAGCAGGGATACTGTTTAAAATAACGCTCTATGTTTTTATGTAGCATTAGATTGCTTAACATCATGTTAGAACATTATTTGAAATGTTAAATGATGTTTAAGGTATGATTTGAAGAAATGAGTGTGATTCAATCAATCTCGCTCAGCTGTATCAAACTGAATGCAATCGTTAATGATTGAGCGGGTACTACTACCGTCCGATTCATTCACTGTACGGTCAGCTGCCAGTTTTGCTTAATTTTGTTTTCTACGAATAGAATGAAAGCGGAATTGTAATGAACAGAATCGGAATAATTAAAACGTGGTAACGCTCACTTCTGAATGTTTATGCGGGCGAGTGGAAATTAGCGCTAAGTGAACCGATTTTTTCCAAACTTGGGTGTATGTTTTATTTTTTGGTATTGGGTTAAAGTTAGCACTGGCAATAAGTACGGGTATCATAGGTAGGAACTGGTTCCAATCCAGCTTCAAATACAACAAACGGCATTAGAACGGCACGCAACACCCAAACGGAGGGTTATGCTACTGCTGGGGTACATTAGGATCACTTCAGGCAAGTAGAATTCAGCTAGCGTTTGTAAATTTGAAGCTAGCGTTTGGTAAATTAGCGATTCTTTCCGTCGACAACAGTTTTGCCATAGAAGAAATTAGACCCAACGCATTTTTAAAACTATTCTCATTAATATGAACCACATCCATCATAATAAAGATTAAAAATAACCTCCTCATTATCCTTACGTTTTCCGGGACCTAGGGAGCCACACTCCCATTTCTGCCACATTTCTAACAAATAAAGGTCACTTGGATGCGTTCATCGGTAAAAAAATGAGCTTAGATCAAATTTTTCGATCAAATTGTATCGTCCCTTGGCCACACATAGTGTAGCAATCTTGTGCACATCGTCCTACCCCCAGAATTGAAATACCCCTCAGATTTTATTTGCGTGCATGATGAACTGTCAATTTGACGAGTTTGCGTTCGTGCACATCCACTAACGTCCGACGCAGCGTATTTATTCATTCTCGAACATGCTTCCACACAGTGAACAGTGAATACATTTTTCTTCAACTACAAAAACGTGTTATGTTGATTGCCTCCGAACGTTGCAAAGAATACCATAGAATTATCAGAAGTGGGATCAACTCGGATTTGCTACGATCGGCGCGAAATCGTAGAAATCTCCTAGCAACGGCGCGAGTGGAAGAAATCGAGATTCGGTAGGAAAACCACGGATTCCAACACGTTAATCGGAATCCATCTGCGGGAAGTTTCGTCAAGCGAAATCGACGTGAACTCCATCGAAAACGGGTGGCATAGCGCTAGACCCAGCGTCTGGAGGCAACAGCGAATCAGTAGAAGGAAACGCAAGCGACATCATGCCTAGAGGCAAGCGGCGCTCTCGTAATCATGAGCAGGACGAGGAAAACATCGAAGAAGAAGATGCGAAGAACGACGAAATCGAAATGTAACAGGAGGACGAACTGGAAATGAAGAATGAAACCGGCGATCGAAAGGATCGATTCATCCATCCGGAGGAATTGAAACAGCTGATTCCAGTTTTTAGAGAGGGCAGTAGTGTTACGCAATGGATTCAAGCCATCGACCATTATAAGAAACTTTATTCGTGGAGCGATAAGTCAACCTTACTCTATGCGACGTGCCGACTAGCAGGAGCCGCTCATCAATGGTTTTTGGGGGCCCGTCAGTTGATTTTAAGTTGGCAAGAATTCAAGCAAATGATTTTGCTGGCTTTCCCGGACCGCGAGGATGAAGCAGATGTCCATCGGAAGATGTCAAGGTGTGTTAAAGACTCGAAGGAATCATACGACAACTACGTTTTCCGGATGAATGCGCTGGGGCAGAAAGGCAAACTTACCAACGCTGCGATTATCAAGTACACGATCAGTGGCCTTTCGTACGATGTGCTCTATCCAAGCATCGCGTCTCGTCAGTACGACAGTATCTACGACCTGTTGAATCAAATCCGGTACTGTGAATCGACTCAAGAGCTGTACAAACGTCGCAGTTTCCCGCTGAAGAGCACCAGCCAGAAATCAACGTTAGCAGTAAACAATTTGACTCAGAGGAAACCGCAAGAGGAAAGCCGATCATCGAGTCAAGCGATCCCTAGCAAGCGAAGCGATGAATGTTTTAACTGCCATGGAATGGGACACATTTCGATCAATTGTCCCCAACCTCAACGTCGTCCGAGATGTAGTTTATGTAGGAAGGTTGGACATGAAGAGCAGAATTGTTTCAAGCGAAATCAGAGCGAACGTCAACAAGCGACTGAATCGGCAAGCCAGTCACCCGAGGCCAGTGGAAGTGGTACCAACACGGCGTACCCGATCGACGAGCAGGAGGATTCGAAACAAACCACCAATAACAAGTTCCTTGAGGTGGATCCAAGTTCGATGGTGGCGTGTGACGTCATCATTGGTGGACGGTTGAAGTACGGGTTTTACCATGTTGACATTGCAGAAAATTCGAGAAAGTATCTTTCATTCGTTACGGAAAAAGGGCAATACGAATTCAATAAGTTGCCATTCGGGTATACAAATTCCCCGTCGATATTTGCGCGATACTTGATGAAAGTTTTGAAGGAATTTGTTGAATCAGGTGAGATCGTTGCGTTTATCGATGATATTCTCCTAAGCACAATTACTATTGAGGAACACTTAGATTTGTTATCGAGACTATTTTGTACCCTTTCGGACAATCACATCGAGCTTAACGTGAAAAAGTTATAGCGTGACGTTCAACCAGATTCGTCCTAGTGATCGACACGTTGAGAACGTGCGTAACTTTCCTGTACCATCGAACGACAAAGCGCTTCAACGTTTCCTAGGGTTGATGAGTTACTTTCGCAAGTTCGTTTACCGTTTCAACTACATTGCAAGCCCCTTATATGAGTTGCAGAATCGTCGCGGATCAGATTTTAAGTTCGAAGCGAAGCGTTTCGAATCATTCGAAAGGCTTAAGGAAGCGTTAATATCGAAACCAGTTCTAAGCATTTACAGCCCGAAGCTTGAAACACAGCTTCATACGGATGCGTCGTCAAATGGTTTCGGTGGTATTCTCGTACAACGTCAAACGTACGATAAGCAGTTCCATCCAACAATGTTTTTCTCGCGTAAGACAACCGTGGCCGAATCGGTACTTCATTCATTCGAACTTGAAACGTTGGCTATCGTTTACAGTTTACAACGTTTTTGCGTGTACTTCTTTGGAATCGATTTTACAATCGTAACGGATTGTAATTCCCTTAAAGCGACGTTCGATAAAAAGGACGTGAATCCGAAAATCGCGCGTTGGTCTCTTTTCTTAGAACAGTTTGACTATGCAATTGAGCATAGTTCCGGTGCGAAAATGCAACATGTGGACGCATTGTCGCGATTGTATTGTCATGTAGTAGAGGAAACGGGCGAGTCGTCAAACGTATTCGAGAATGCGTTATACGTGAACCAGATTAGAGATCCGAAAGTTGTTAAGATCAAAGCGAATTTAGATCTTGCTGAGAGTAAAGAGTATGAGATACGCGATAATCTACTTTTTCGTAAATACAAGAATCGTCTGCTCTTGTATATTCCGGAGTCCATGGAAGGTTGGGTTATTTTCAAATATCATGATAATCTTGGACATTTCGGTATCGATAAGGTCAGCGAGCTGATCAAGCGTTTGTACTGGTTTCCCAGTTTGTGGTCGAAGTTAAAAGATCACATTGTGTAGTGTGTGACGTGTATATCATTCAATCCGAAGCTGAAGAAATTAGATGGGCCGTTGCATCTCGTGGACAAGTCGAACGTTCCATTCTCAACGATTCATATCGATCATTTGGGCCCGTTGGATAAGACGAAAGGTAAAAACGAGCACATTCTAGCAGTGGTCGACGCGTTCACGAAGTTCTTGAAGCTGTATCCGACGAAGACAACAAGCTCGCGTGAAACGATGAAGCATTTGAAGTCGTATTTTATCGCCTATTCTACGCCAGACGTGCTCGTATCGGATCGTGGTACCGCGTTTACATCCGATCAGTTCAAAGCGTTCGTTAACGATCACGGATTTTGACACCAGCTTGTAGCCACCGCGTGTCCTCAGGCTAATGGCCAAATAGAGCGCTACAACCGTACGCTAATTCCGTTACTAGGTAAGCTGGTACAAAGTCGTGGGAAACAATGGGATACTGAACTCGTAGAAGCAGAGTTTTTGCTGAACAACACGTTTAACCGTTCTA